>BGNK01002713.1:60554-93584 GCA_003297005.1 Symbiodinium sp. clade A Y106
CCACCCCGCCCCTGTGGTTCCCTGTCTTGTGGTTCCATGTGCTCCCGCTCCCCCCCGTTGGCCAAGGCGCGAGGCCTAGCTTGGGGGGGCAGTTACGCGGATGACGTATGACTGTTTGCATGGAACGAGAGGCGTGGCTTCGGCGGGGAGGGGGGCCTGCGACGCGGCGACGCGGCACCATATATATATATATACACACACGGGGTAACTGTAATTATGATCCATATTGGGAGACTTGTAACCCCACTTGTAGCTACCCATGAACCTCCAAGTAGGCCCTCAACCCTATACCCTTATAGAATCCCTAAAGATCCCTTTAAAGGGACCCTTAAAGGAACCCCCACTTAGTTGGTAGTTGGCTTGTATCTTCAATCCCCGGGCTCCGAAGGGTGTGACATCCCGGCCGAGTTCTTCGGCAGCGTGAGGTACAACACGAGCTGCACCTCGGGATGCAGAGAGGCTTCGTTGAACTACTTGAAGCAACCGTTCTTTCTGAGGTTGGGCGAGATACGTGATGTAAGAAGGTCCCATGTAGTGCCCGCAGCGGATCGGCTTTCTGTTGGTAGCGATGCTGTAAGAACAGCCGTATTGCCTTTGCGGCTGGGAAGCATGAGCGATCACACTGGTCATTTCTTCGTAGAAAGAGAAAGAAGTATGGACAGGAGTCGTGGTAGAAACAGTAAACGCGACGAGACGAGCATACAACTGTGATGCTACCATCCGCGACGCCAGCAAGGAAAACATCCAAAACCCCTTATTGAAGGAACATGCTTTAAACCATATTAGGGTTCCTAGCACAATTTAAGGTATGTTCCTTAATGAAGGGGTTTTGGAGTCTCTGGGACCAGCAACTACGAAAACGGCGACCCCAGGGCGCTCAGGCCCCTTTCCAGCTGAGAGCGCAAGCACTGGAAGGCGCCGCCACACTTTTCCAAGCCCCCGTTAGCCGACCCTACACCCCAAAACCATATGGGTTCAGGGTTTAAGGTTTAGCGTTTCGGGTTTAGGAGTTTAGGGTTAAGGGTCTCCGATTTGGCGGGCACGTATCCGTGACCTACTGGCTTACCGCTGTGCTGCTTGCGGGTGTGCTTCTTGTTTCTGTCCTGGTTGAGTCGCTGCAAACCAGATGCAAAAGGGTTAAGGGTCTTAATAAGCCTGGATGCAGGGTTAAGGGTCTTATCTCCGAGGTGCCGGCGTGACGCACGGGCAAAGCTGCGTGACGAAATGCAACCAAGGCGGGCACACATGAACAACACCTTCCCTGGCCCCAACTCTAATTATATAGAGATCTGAGTACTTAATCAATTATAGTATAAAACTATCCCCTAATAGTCCCTGTATGATCATTGCTATAATCTACCCCCCAAAGCCCTAGTCGACTTGTCATGGCCCCCATGTTATACAAAACGCTCTCATGATTGGCCAGGCGCCTGAAAGCTGGCTTATTGTTTGCACTGACAGCCCTGATAGCATGCCAGCGGGCCATACACGCCAACCCTATTCGGATCCTACCTGTAGCCTCCATTGTAGTTCCTGTTTGAGATACCGTGTTGGATCCTAATGATAAACGCGGTTTAACCCAAAAAAGCAATTACAATGAAGACTCTAGGTAAACCCCAAATCCGAATCCGACGGACACCCGCGAGGACTAAGGCTGCCTTTACTGCAGCAGACACGCCCAGAGAAGAGCAGCACGATTCTGAGAAACATTAAGATGTCAGGCTCTTGGGTGCGAGAGCCGGGTCGGACGACAAGCTGGGACATAACACAGCGGTCCGAATCATCAGAAAAAAGATTCTTAAGGCCCTAAAGGTTCCTATACTTATGTTCATCTACCGTATATGTAGTGCATTCCACAGCCGCCTGCTACCCTGATCTGCTTGCTCAGGCCCGAATAGCAGGTAGAGGTTGCAGGCAGACTACAGGCAGGCGCCAACGATTAGCACGAGCTTCCGAGACAAGGTTTGCTTGAGGGTAGCTTCACACTTACAGCGCTTCAGGACGCCACTCCTCAACTCCTCAAAAACCCTATGCAGATTAGGATCCAGGCCCCAATACCCTGAACACGACATCGAAAAGTCCATCAGCATGATAGCTCCAAAGCTGTATAGACCCAAGCTTATATACCCTGTAACGCCAGAGCCCCGAACACTAACAAACAAGAAGCCGGTCAAGCCCTGAGATTGATTGTGCAGGATACTCCGGCCTCCCTACGCAGCAGCGCTGCTTCAACGGGATCTTCAGCGGTGTGACGCCAAGCTGCTCGGGCAACCCCTGCTCTTTCGAAGGCCGATGTCGCTTTCGGTCCGCAAGCCCCAGGGTTTTCGTTTTATCCCACAGCCGGCACTCCATGTCAAGAATCAAGAAACGATGTCCAAAGCCAGCATGCTCTGTCTTCCCCCCTCAAAACCGCTAAGCGGGCCGATGAGTGAGCTGCTGAGCTATAACCCATCTCAGGGGACTTCTTATAAGTGTTATAATATAACACCACTTATAACTACCCATGAACCTCTAAGTGCTTCCCTCATCCAAGTCGGCACAATCGTAGCTTGGGGCTTGCACTCAGGCCCCAGAACTGGTTTGCATATGGGCAGTTCTCTAAACGAGGGCCCCTTTCAGGGTCCTATTTTATACGGGTGCCGTATTATTTTGGGAACTGATAAAAGGACCCTAATTTAGAGAACTGGTTGGGGCGATTGCGATCTCGAAGCCTGATCTCTGAGCACTTCGCATGGGGAGGCTTCCAGCTCGGCAAGGGGGTCAATGCTTCTACCTGCTTCGGTCTCGTGACGCAGGACTCCTGCCAGCATGACCCGGGTTTAGGGTTCAGGGCATGATAGGCTTCCTGATCAAACAATTTAATCCTTGCATTTTCTGGGCCAGAGAACTCACCAAGTAGCCTTGAATAGGGCTGAAACTCGTAATCAAGAGCGGTTTGGCTCAGAATGTGTTCGGTTTTTCGTGACGGAGTTGGCTCATCTATCTACGGTCGCAGCTGTGAGAAAGAAGCAGGATCTTGCAGAATTCTCGGTTCCCAGCATTGTTAGCGAAAACGAAATGGATGGACTCATCTCGAAGAGATGAGGAAACGCTTGAAGCAGCATTGGATGCCGGAGTTTTTCATGAGACAGGCAACGATGTTTGAAAGTTGTCAGTCCTATCACCATTGTCTGTATCAGTTAGTGACTCCGTTGTTGTTGAGATTTTCTTCAGACCTACTGCAGACACACGTCTTTGAACAAGTCAACCTCAAACGTGTGTCGGGTTCCTGTGCCTCTAGTTCACCCTGAACTCATGGTGAACTCTGAACTCTCTACGACATCCTCAATACGACACTTAACTGTAAAGTGTTCGAAACCTTTGTTAACACCTAGAATCTTGAAAAAACCGCCAAAACCCCTGCGGAAGCCCTAAAGACTTTTCGAGACGAGGAGACGTGCACGCTCAGCTGCTTGCGGGGCCATACAATTCAAGGCTCTTGAACCGGCTTCTCCATGGCTTCTTTCGGTTTAGAATCCTGGGGTTCTTTTGGAGTTTGGATCAGGCTTGGGGTCGTTCTGAGCCCACGGTATCTGCTATGGCTATGTGGTTCCAAGCCGCAGGCAACACCTTGAGTCTGCAGCATTTACATGGCAAGTCCAATAGTGCTGTGGAACCCGACGGGTTAAGGGTGTTTAGGGTGTGGACTGACCTGACTTGATCCGGAGATAACTTCTCGTGCAGGCAAATTTCGTTCAGCACCGGACTAGCTTCCGGGTTCAGCAAAATCATGATGTCACAATGGCCCTAAACACTATCCAACCCCACGTGCATAAACATGGAAGCCAAGCTCCGAACGAACATTTGCTAACTAGCGCGCTTTCCATTATCGCGGGCCAGGGAGCTCAAGCGCATGCTTGGGATTGTCACGATCCCTGCGGAAACCCATGGGTAGCGAGTCCATGGTGCAAGCTGGTTCCGTGTTGCCGTTTATAACCGAGTATATAATCTCATGCAAAAAGACTCTCGAATCGAAAATAATTGGCACAGGAAACGACCTCGTCTTGACGTGCCAAGCCAGCGGCGAGTTCACGGCCACAGATGCCGTGTGTGTTCCCCGACTTGCATCGGTCTTGGTGACGGGCTTCGGTAATGAGAAACTGCATGAGCAACTGCAACTCCGAAACTCCAAACCCTACAGACAAGGAGTGACCCAAAACCTGACGACTATATGCTACGGATCTTTTTATACAGTTTGGATACTGCCCCCCATGACTAACTACCTACTTAGACTGCTACTGACAGTATATAGTCATAGTGGTATAGCAGATTCCAGAAGCAGAAGTAATACTAGTCCCGTCCCGAAGGGATCCGCACTGTAATTTTGAACAGGTCTCTTTGTAACCCCAGAGAGCTTTTGTTCTCTTCAGGGTTTTCATTCGGCCGCTTCTTGAAAACTACGCGGGGTGCTTACAAGCGTTGTACCCCCTACCATCCCAGAACCCCTTTAAGGGGCCTGTACAAGTCCCCATATAGTTCCGATATTATCTCTGATAGTATGATATACCCCCTATAACTAAACCCCGCTCTAGTTTTTGAGGCCATTCCTGGTAGTGATTGCTTCAGTACAGTATAACTCCCAAGAACCTTTCTCTGATTGTGGGTTCAGAGCCCTCGTCTATGTGATACGACCCTGCTATGACCCCCCCCCCAACTCCCCCGAAACCTTACACACAGAGACCTCGTCTGGCGAGTCCGAGTTGCGAGAGTGTAAACCCCCTCCCAACTAGAAACCTTGAAAGCGTCTAATTGAGGTACCTGCGCAGTGTGGTGACTTAGCCTTGGTCTCGCCATTTGCTTCCCCCGCCGTGCCTTAGCTGCAGCCGCTGCAGGGGATACCCATTGCGGGTTTAGGGATGCACGGTTCGGGATGTTGTGGGGTTTGGGGGTATAGGGTCTGGAGGAGTAGGGTTCAGAGGTCGCGAAGTTCAGGCTTCAGAGAATTAGGTTTCTGAGATGCTTTAAACAGGTTTCTGGCTCGGTGTTTTAGCCATGTAGTGAAGGACGTAAGAGTGGGTTTAGGGGGGTGAGGCTCTATTGGTACAACCCAGGGCAAGGTTTTAGAAGGTTAGCGCGATGTTGCCTTCCTGCGTATGTCGCACGGGGTCTGCGGTCTGATATTCTAGTAAGAATGTCGTATGCCCTAAAGTCTCTGTATGCCCCATACTAGAAGATACTGGTAATGTAGGAACTTGATTAAGGAACCTTGAGCCTTTATTAGGGTTCCTTTTATGAGTCCTATTTTTTTGGTGTTATAGGCCCAGGGTTTCTTAATCAGGTTCCTACATTACCCCAAACGCTGCTCTAATGGTCCCTACATGACAGTTTCACTCCGAAAATCAGAGGCTGCAGAGCCAGACGCGAGGTCTTAAGCGAAACAGGAAATCTAGCGTTTAGGGTTTACCTTAGCCCTGAATAACCTACCTTTTTAGGGTTCCCTAACATGATTTCTTTATATAAGTCCGTAAAAAGGTGGGTTATTCGGGGTTAAGGTAGGGTTTAGGGTTGAAGTAGGTTTAGGGCCCTTATTTCAATTGCGCCGTTGCCAGACCGTGACTCAAAAAACTGGTCCTTATAGCGCTACTTTGGGCTTCGTGTCAAAGTGAGGTTGCCGTATTTTCGAAAAGTCCACTAACCCTGAACCCCTGTCGGAGAGTCCCAGGTAGATGATTCCTGCAATGACGGAAATGTCAACAAGCAGTTTGGTGAGGCGGGTTTCTCTTGGACCTGGTGGGTTATAGGTGTATAGTGCTATGGTTGAGGGTTTAGGAATATAGGGTTTGGGGTTGAGGGTTTGGGGTTCAGGGTTTTGTGGTAACTTGGAGGCACTTCAGAGAGACCTCGTTCAATCAGGGTTTTGTTTTTATAGGTTTGGCTGTTCGGTGTTCTACTGTACTGTGTAGGCAGGGTTTAAAGTTATAAATATGGTTTTAGAGTTTAGAGTTTAGGGTGGACCTGGATCGTTCAAATCGTTAGGTTTTTGTAGTCAGGGCTTCTAGGGCACAGGGCTTTCGTGCGATTCAAAGCGAGTTTAGGGGTTGGGCTTCATGGAATCAGTAGTTACTTGGAGGGTCGGGGGACTTAGTAAGTAGGTAGTAAGTACCCTTTAAGCCTTGAACCTGCTTTATTTAGGGTTATTCTTTTTAACCGGGTTTTTGGCTTAGTTTACGGGTCAGGCTTTAAAAACCGGGTTTTCCCATCCCTGCCCGCCTTCTGGATCAGAAGATGCATGAGAAAGCAGCGCACACCATGCTTGTTTTCGTACTATAATGGATCGATAATCTCCGGTTACGCATCGATAATTAAGCATCGAATTGAGCCGGACATACGATACACAATCACACACACTCGATCATACGGGTCAGGCTTTCAAGCTACAGTTCTGATTGTCCAAGACATGCATACATAGCTCGGATCAACCGTATCATATTTAGCACCACTCTAGAACCTATTGACGATCAGTGTATCATGCCGGCTGCGGCCCATGCAGCCCTTGCAGTGATAAGAAACCGCTGAAGGGTTCGTAAAGCTGAAAGCCGGGGTGATACACGTCTGCTTATTCGAGACGGCCTTCCGATAAAGTCTTCTTCTTGTTGATTCCCCATTATCATGGGGTTCAACATGATGGCTTTGATTTTGCACTCGTCGACCATGGAATGTACAATATGGTCTAGGGTATGCACTTTCGGAAGCAGTGGGAAAAGCTGCCTTTGCGATTCAAAAGACTTTTCAGCCAAGACCCGGTACAGATACATGAAATGTGTACCTTGGCGAGCAATGAACATTCCTCGTTCCTTGTCCACAAAAACCTCACTGCGGTAGAGAAGATGAATAAATCGGTTCAAGAAAGTAACAGCTTGTCCAGAAAGATGAAGCAAGGTGCCGTCCTCGATGCGGTCGGCGTTCTGCCAACAGAATGCCTCAAACCAAGAACACAACTGCGTCGTCAAGCTTCCCTTATTCCATGCTCCAGCTGGTTCATCAGCTTTTTTCTTCCATTTCAAGGTGTCCTTTGTAATCTTCGTGATGTACGGCGAAACTTTGTTTTGCCTGCACCAGTGGTGGTAGCTTGCAGTCATCTGTTCCAGCTGTTCCGCAACCCCACGAGCCCGAAAGAGCTCCAGCGCCAACGTCATAGCACTGCTGATGAAACTCTTGCCGATGCCCATATGGACAGTGTGCCATATGTCAATTTTGAAATAGGAGGCCGGGAAGGCCGCATTGTGAGGTAGGTGACGAAGAAGTTGAGGGGTTGTCGCCCATGGTAAACTCGCCCCGACAGAGCATTTCCAAACAGGCTGTGAGCAACCAATCTCCTCGAAAGGTATACCTGGCATGCCAGCTTCGCACAAATGGCAAACTCCGGAATTCGTTTGTTTCGCGCTTTTCTTCTTCGGACCGTGGTTGTATGACCTCAAAAGTTTACCACAGCGCACATGTGCAGGCCAATCAGCTTTCACTCCGAGAATGCAGATGCGATGAACCCGACCATTGCATGTTGCTCCTGAATCAACGCAAGATTTGAAATCTTTCGCAACCATCTCAAGAACATCATCAAGTAGCTGCTGGTTCTTCTCGTAATATTTCTTGGGAATAGCAGCCAAAAGGAATCGGTTGGTCAAAGTGGAGCCAGTATAGTTGACACGAAATCGTAGAGGCCCCCCGTTTCTGCTCCGCTTGGCCTGCTTTTTAAAACCAAACCCCAACGCGCTGTGGAAGGACATAATCATGATTCCAGCCCGCTTCAAAGTTCGACCTTCGTCCAGGTGAAAATAGCAGGCTGCAGTATGCGACAGCTCATCCTCGGTGAGCCTCGTAAATATTTGGTGGTCCGGCTCCAGAGCTTTGAACTGTCTCCAAAAGTTTGACCAAACGTGTTCGCGCTGTTTCTCGTTGGGCCTTTCGAGCCCTGCCAGCCGATGCCACTGGTTCACTTCAGTGACCAAAAAACCGAGCCAGTCCACTGAACGAATGAAAGGCAACATCTTTCCACCCACACAAACATCCGTTAACGGAACTGGCAGGGCAAGGCGCTGAGATTTCACTACCCTTTGCACATCCCTCTCAGAATGGGAGACTCCACACCGGGCCCACCTCTCCACAGAAGCAGGGGTAGCTGACTTGATTTCCTCCTGAACAGCCCTCGCCGTCCGGATCATCGAGACGCAAGTGGCCTCGGCAAGTGGAAGAATATAGTTACACCCCAAGACTGGTTTCATGAATTAAACTAGATCGACACCAAGCAGTGGTTCTCTTATTTATAACAAAAAATCGTATCTGCGAAAGTAATTCAGCAAGAACATATTATATATTATATATATAATATATTCGTGCTGAATTACTTTCGCAGATACGAATTTTCTTTTTACAAACAATTGTTTTGGCAGCTTAAGAAGCTGAGATGGCAAAAGGTCATTGTGTATGCACCTACAGGCTAATAGTACATCCCTGTCGAATGAGTCATTCTATGTATTCAGCTCCCGTCTCGATCTCAATTAGAAGGAAAGTACGTGCTAGTATAATATCGCAATTTAAAACATACCCACTCACCCGGAAGAAAACATGTTCAGAAACTCCAGCAGGAACCAGCTACATAGTGGAAGCAAGCTTCACAACAGAAAGGTTCGTCCACACGTCATCAGCACATCTATTTTTGAATCGGGTCGGACAAGTTGCCAACTCCCCAATGTCTGTCGAGATCAATACCCTCCTGCTATATGTGTTGCTGCAATGCTTGTTTCGCACAAGAACATACTGCTAGTCTAGAGACCAAACCTTTTTCGATACGCACAGAATACTTTCTTCACTGAGTTTCCTACGGTTGGTTTTCTATATCCCTGTCGAAACTGGTAGAGGCTGGGAATCGATGACCCTCTTTCGGCACCCCGCGGTGGCATCGAAGATCTTCCGTGTGAAGAGTTATTGTGGAGGTCGTAAGGTTCTGGTGGCCCCTAGATTCTTTGATTTCGAAGCATTTAAGACTCTTCGATCTAACAACAGGACATGCTTGAAGTGACAGCCTATTTAGGAATTGTCCATATATAATTCAACAGGCTCTCTCTCTCTCTCTCTCTAGAATATATATATATATACATAGTAGAATGCCGGCATATATACATAAAGTGTGCATTTCTATATATATATATATACATATATACATATATACATATATACATATATACATATATATATATATATATACCATGTACCTGGATGGATTGATGGATGGATGGAAGGATGGTTGGACGGATGGATGGATGGATGGATGGATGGATGCAGACATGCATGCTTGCTGTCAAACATACATACACATGCATGCAATGCACTGCATGCATACCCTACATGCATACGTATACACATACACCTACCCATACGTACATACATGCAGACATACATACACACATACCTACATGCATACATACATACATACGTACATACCTGACACATATATATACACACACATATATATATATATATATGATAAGCGTATATTATATGTATATATATATATGTGCAATTAGATATGTATATGTATATATATATATATACAGCTATGTGTATACATATGCATGTATATATATATATATAGACATAATATTTATATATAGGTAAGTAGGTAGATAGATAGAGAATATCTACATGCACACATGCATACACACACATATATATATGTAATATATATATATATATATATATATATATATATATATCGATATACATAAATATGTGCGTATAGACGTACACACAAACACACACACACATGCATGCATACTTTTGAACAAAACCAACGTCAGAACAGTGGTATTGGTATCTGTGAAAAATGTATGCGCATATATGTGATATATTTCCGAAATGTATGCTAGTGTGTATATACGTATGCATGTGTCGGTACTCAAATGTATGTAGGCATATAAATGCATCTTCAGTTTTTTATTATATGTAATGATTGGCATACTGTGTTAAAGATTTTGTACATATATATATATATATATATATATATATATATTTAGTACACGTACATATGTACGTGTGCTTCATATCATATATAAATATGTGTGTACCTATATATATATATGTATATATACACTTCAAATACACACATCGCACATGATGATCGGATGTGTTAGCTGTGAACCTGCACACGGCCTGAGGACAAAGCGCCCACAAGTGACATGTTCCCATGCTAGAAATCAGCAGAATGCTACATGGATAAACGCGACCCTTACAGTACGTCTCCTTCTGCATTAAAGGGAACTACGATCCGAAGTTCGCCGTAGCGGGGTTTGGAGCTACCTAAACACGCGGATGTCAAGTAACCGGATCGATCTTAGGGCCCCCATCCTTAAGCCATATACCCGATATTAAAATTCGATCGATAAGCTCCTGACGCCTGCACCAATGTTGGCTGCGAACTGCTTCACCATGGAGCCGGCACCTGCAGCAGGTGCTGCTTGGGAATGGGGCAAATCTTAGGATAGCATTTGGGCGTATTGAAGATCGAGTTGCAAGGACGAAATTTAAGAGCTTGGGCTGGCCCCCTGGACAAGGAGCGGGCTTTGTTGTTTGGGAGTATTTAGGACCTATATAGTACCTAAAGCAGAATCTAGGGCAGTAACAGCGTCAAGCCACAAAAACCGCTTAAACCCCAGACCTTGAGGGCAGCAGGTTCGGGTGAGGAGGCTTGATCGAGCAGAGAACCGAGCAGCATAAACATAATTTTCGACTGTATGGCGCACCCTAGCAAGTCGTGATCGACACGGCAGCAGCGGCCTACTTCAGGCTAGACACGGCAAGCAGACAAGCTTAGCTTCCTGCGTTCTATAAGTTTAATTGGTCGCATACATGAATTTGGCAACTGGCATTGTAAGTGAATTGGCGAACTCCGGCACGGATAAATGCCGTCACTTGTCCTTCTCCTGATCCTCTGGCTTTGGCTTCTTGACGAAGTGCTTCTTGGCAGCCCTGCCAGCACAAATGATTGTTGTATTAATGTAACTCCAGTGCCCGGGATTTCGAGCTCCTACATAGAGGAATATGTGAATATAGGTCGTCTATAGTAGCACCCAGCCTGATCTTTGTTTCGTGGGACATTGCTGTCGAACACCTCGGCTAAGTTTTAGCAGGAGGTTGCATAACAAAACATAATCAGCCTGACCCCACCATGCAAATGCATGGCAACCACTGTGCCAGAAAGCTGCACATAGGTGGCCTTATTCATGCCCTCTTCAGACGCCTTCTTGTGCCTCGGCTGGAGGCTGGACGCATCCCCAAAATTTCGTCATATATGCTTCATTATGAGCTTCGCAAAAACTACGAAGACCCGCAGGCCGACCTGCCCTCAAGCTGCAGGCAGTCTAGGGCTAGACGTGGCATATGGTTACAGAAGTCTTGAGTACATTGTTAGTAACTCTGTCCGAAACTGAGGTCTGTGACCACCCTGCTGAAGCAGTCCGCTGGCATTGAAGAATCCTATGATGCCCTGAACATCATCAAGGCCAAAGGGGAGAGGGATGGCTGGACCGAGGAGCAATTCGGCTTAAATCAAATCGATTTCTCATGTCTTCCCTGTGTCCCTCGCTTAATAAGACTACGAATCTTGTTGCCTTTGGTCAACATGCTCTCCATGAATTTCTTCAGCGTCGTGTCTGTCTGCAAGCCCTGGGAAATTCCGGCAAATCGCGAGAATGTGCTGGATACTCAGCACTCGATCTAGGTTGTCTTAGCATGCTTCAACGGGTTGTCCTAATTCTGCGACAAGGATTGTACAGTGTCCCGCTAGTGCAAATTTGACAATTCATTTCAGAGAATAGGCCTGGGCGACCTCCGCAATCTCCCTCTTCGTCTTCATGGATGTCTCGCGCTGCTTCATCTGACTCACAACTTTCATATTCTTGTCCATGTCCAACTCCAGGGGAGTGTCATCCTGCAAAGCCAAGTATGTGAATGCTGCCATGATCGATATAATGTTATAATACAATATGTAGATAGTTTGCGGCACCAATTCTTATCCCGAGTATGATACGACGGAACTTGGCATAGCTGATCTTCGAAAGAGTTTAGTGCCAGATCGTTTATGGAAGCAGTCAAACCTCGCCTCGTCATTCTCCACCTGGCGCTTAATCACCTCCGCGGACTCTTCGGCCTCGCGTTTGCCTGTGACCCTGGTCTTGACCCAGAATTCCTTCTCGCCGTCATAGGGGTTGTACCTCGGATGTAAGGGCAGCACCTAGGAGGATGTACGGTGTAAACTGGCTGCGTGGGAGAACGAGCTAACTATTCGACAAATACCTGCTGTTTCGATAGAGTACTAGACACATACCTGTCATGATATGCTGTCGCAAACATACAACCGATCATCGATCATAGAAAAGCTAGATCGAAACGACAGTTTAACATACCTCATGGTGCTGTGCACGATTCTTACAATCTTTGCGAACTAGCTGACTAGACCTGACAACAACGGCCAAACTTTGCATACATATGATCCGACAGAACAGCTTACCTCTTGCTCCAGTGCACTGGACCAGGTTGTGTGCGTCTTGATTGCACAGCTTGATGGCCCCGGCTCGCCGCTTCCTCGACTGAGACGGGTTGGTGGGATGTGGGTCGGGTGTTACTAATCTATATATATATATCTTTATGGCGCAATTTGTCGGTTCAGGAATATCAGGAAACGGACAGGGTTTAGGGTTTAGGGTTTAGGGTCCCCCAAACAACCCCTCACTTCCACCCTAATCCGTTCACAGCAAAGACTGCACGGATCAAACCAATGAGCGATCTTCAACCAACACCTTCTAAATTCAGTTACTATACAGTAATTGGAAACATAAAAATAAAACCAAGATTCAGATCCCGACTCCGAGCTGTTGTAACGTACTTATTCATATAACATAGGATCCTACAAACATCTACAGGGTGAAACTATATACAGTTTTGTAGACATATGCCCTGGGCCGTTTGTGGGATAAAACAGATCTTGAACCATCCCGAAGCAAGCTGGACGATCGTTTGGAGGCCGCATACCTGGAACAACTTCTAGACCTGTAGCTGCACTTCATTCAGCCGGTAGGGCGGGTTCGGATCTGTGAGGCCCGGGAGCATAGCATCTGTGGGATTCCTGAAAGTGCATTCCGACGACTTCTATAGATTCTAGACAGCCTGACGTTTATGTGAAACAGTTAGCCATCTCCCGGAGAGAGAGAGAGAGACAGAGACAGACAGAGAGAGAGAGAGAGCGCGAGAGAGAGAGAGAGAGACAGAAAGAAAGAGAGAGAGAGCGAGAGAGCGAGAGAGAGAGAGAGAGATGGAGATGGAGAGATAGATGTTTTATATGCACACACACACATGTCGTTCTCGATCGTACACTACACAAATACTGAGGTTGCGGATATCAAACTGTCGGTTTAAATAGTATATATATATGGATATATATATATATATATATATATTAATTATGTGTATATATATATATATGAGTGTGTAGACATTATCGAGACTAACTCCCCCCCAACATACGAGTGGTTTGACCAAACTGCAGGCAGGTCACGCGTTCCATTTCAAGATCAGCTCCATATCTGTCTCCGTGAACCAGCCTTCCTCTATGGTCAGCTTCCGGCTGTGAACTTGCCGATGGATCTTCTCTACGGTTTTGATAAACTTCTCCTGCATAGATACTTCAACTAAGCTAATAAGGTTTGATCTACGACAATGCAGTATGGGACATCAAACTGAAGCGGTCCTTGTCTAGCCCACATTCTTCGAAAGTTTTCGCTAGGCTGTCTTTGTCATTCACCCACTTCTTGTGCAGCCACTCAGGCACTTGCAATTTGCCCTTGGCCTTGACTTCGCACAAGCGACGGAGGCGGGCATCGATTCTGGCCTTGTTGAGCTTCAAGGATCTCTTGTCCTTGAAAGGATGTTAGTTTGGGTTTGTATTTGGCGTTTTGGGTCTATAGGGTTCAGGGCTATAGTTCGAAGGCTGACACGTACACTTGCATGCGAGTGGGGCGTGGGGCTGCCGTCCTTCTCTAGATCTTCCAGAAGCTGGGTCGCCTCCTGCAGGTCCTTTCGCGCCTCCTCATCCTGTGCTGTCACGGACAGGAGCTCCTCTCAGACATATAAGGATGAAACTATCACAGGCAGTATTTCATTAACATATAGGGAACTTCGGGCCCAGGTCGCATACACTCCTTGGTTTGATTGGGTACTTGAGGTATTTGGGCTAGTTGAGGTATGTGGTATTGGGGTTTTGGAGTTTGGTGTACTTACAGGGTTAGGGGGTGAACGATTGTGTGGGTATTTGGAATTGGGGATATTGGCGGCTATATAAGTTTCAAGGACCGCTACAGATATAAACCCTGTACGACTATACAGACTTGTGTAGGGTTTGGGCTGACGGTCCTTCGACTCCGAGGCTTTGGGCGGGGAGGAAGTTGCAGAGGTGGTTTCCGAAAGCTCAGAGCTGGTGCCACTTCGTGGGGTTCCGTTGGTCAAGCGGAGCTGCTCCGGCTTGCCAATATTCTGCCGTGGCTGAACCTGAGTACACTGCATTGGGGCAAACAAAATATAGCGGTTGCCATAATATGTGCAGGGAAGTGGCTGCAAGGGTGGAGCAAGCAGGGCTATCATCAACATCAGCCAAAGTGCCCTTAGGAAGACACTCGGATATGTGCCAAGTCCTCCGACTAATCGAAGACCAACATGCCAAGTCTAAATAACGTATCGCATATGGACTGCAGAATGCAGACTAGGCTCAATCACCGTTGCCAAAGAACTCGGATCCTCAATAACCATTTTCTCCAGCTCCTACAGTGCGATCTTAGTTCCACCTTCGAAGTGTGCATGTGTTGACTACCTCGGTTTCACAGACCGTGCACCCAAGACAATACATATACCTTCAGACTGTTAACCTGACGAAGCAGTCCATGTCCTGCCTCGAGGTGTGCGAGCAAGGATGTGTCGAGATCCTCGTTGAGGCCCGCGTTCGAAGCGGCATCTTTCAAGATAAGTTCCAAGCCCGCATTCATGCTGTCGCAGCTCCACTGACGAGACAGCAAGCTGCTAGAAGACATGATGAGGTCGGGAAGCACAAGCAAAATGCCGTTGTGCTAAATGGACTTATGAGCAAAATCACCTGCAGCCATCGGGCAGTACGTGCCACGCAAAGACGTCGATCTTGTCAACAAAGCAGCAGGATGCAGTGGAAATCGGTACATTAGGAAGATGCACCAGAACAAGTACAAAGGTTCTGTCGATTTTGTTTAGCGAGATTCAGGTAGCTGCACGAACCTCGGTCGAATCGCTCTTCCGAATTGGTGCATGCGCACCTATGGTGCACCTTCTGACAAAGCAAATTGGCCCCCAGTGCGCATCTCGCACAGCAGAGCATCCTAGAGAGATTCCGAACCCATATATTGCAGGAGCTGGCAGGCTTGAAACCCGCAACCCTATAGGAATATGCGCGTAGGTTTATGTTACGTATGGTTTATCCTAAGTCAGATTTGATCTAGTTATGATAGTAAAAACCCATAAAATTTTATGGGTTGTTTACGGGTTTTTATGGGAAGTTTACGGGTTTTTTACGGGGCAGGCTTTACGGGTTTTTTTTACGGGGTCGATTACGCTATTTTACGGGTTGTTTACGGGGCTTTACGGGTTCCGGGTTTTGACCCGTTTTTTTCTAGTTTAAATCAACTTAAATCATGTTGCTGTCTGACACCGACATCATGAGAATGATCTTTGTTCAAAAGATGCGACCCAAAAGGCTATAAAGCTGCCCCTACGACCTCAAGCCAGCCCCTCTGGGATGGAATCCGGGAAAAGGGAACGGTATTCTGGCTCCAGACACAAGCTTCGACTTCCCCGTAAGTACACCAAAACTTCCCACATGTCCGCTTCCACCCAGACTTCTTTCCAGGCCACACTGTTGACGGTCTCAACGATGCTGGGAAGAGGCTTCGGGAGGGCTGGGGCACCAGCGCGTTCCTGCAGAAGGTCCTTGAGCAGTTCCACCATGCGACGCCCAAATTGTTCAGGGTATTGCCTGGGCTTATTGTATATAGGAATGGTCTCATCTTTTTATATAGGGGTGCATCACAGAACAAACATGCAGCATACTAGCCACTTGTAGAGCTATTGTGCCACAACACATCTACTCTTCCTACATACAGAAAAAACATGGCTACAACCCCTTCTAGCTTGATGCCTTCCATGCATGAGCTTTCCAAAGAGAGCTCTACACGTGAGCATTGCTGGAAGATTGGATCTAGAAAACTCTTAATTATTGTGAAATCGAGAGGCTCCGTGTTTTTCAAGTGTCGAGTCCCCGTCCAACAAGGCTTTCCGTTCTTATCGATATATCGCTTTGTTGTATTGGAACGAGCCTTCTTAGAAGCCTTGGAGCTTGCACGAACACCTGGTTTCAGCTTCCCGTTCCATAGGCCCAGAGCAGCGGGACTGTTGCTGTAGAGGTAGTGCGGTTTTGGGGTCGGACATCCATAATTGCCCATCCACCATCGGACGCGGTTCACCTGGGCAATCGATGTAGATGAGCTTCATGGCATCTAACCGTATACATGCATGTTCTATAGGAAGCAGAGATGCGTTACATGATGTAATCTAAGAATCGAACAGATTCATCTCCACCCCATTGTTGCACCCGCTGCAGGACATAACGAAAGAGCGGAAAGTATTCCAGGAGGCTTCCGTTTGGTTGTTCAAGTGTGTAGGTTGCGTCGAGCCCGATCACCAAAAGAATCAATAGGCATACCCTGAGGTTTGTTGTGCTCATGTACTCCACTGCTGCACACTCGTGCATGCAATACCAACTAGCACATGCTAATTAAAACACCGAGGGGCCGGGCACACATCTTGTTTGCAGAGCGAACTGAAGCATGTAAAGTGTTGCCGTAGGAGCTGCATGCCGATCGACCGCTCGTAGCAACATTCATGGAAGTCCAACTGCTGCAGCATATTCCGAAGTGCACTAAACACTTCGAGGGCGAAGCTCGCATGATCACTGCCAATGCCAGCCTTGGGTGTCAGGCGAGCAAAGGAAGGGTCAGGAACATGATGCAGGACAGGGGTCCAGAGTGTCAGCCTGGGAATTAGGGGTCTACAGGATGTTCAGGGTCAGGGGTGTTAGGGCCACGGTAGGGTAGGGGTAGCGCTTTTTGTTTTGGATTGTTGCTGCTGCTGTTGTTGATGTTGTTGCCACTGTTGTCTTTGCTGCTGCTGATGCTGTTGCAGTTGTTGTTGTTGTTGTTGTCATCGTTGCTATTGTTTTGGAGTGAGTGTGTTTGTTTGTTTCTGGTTAGTTAGTTAGTTAGTTAGTTGGTTAGTTAGTTAGTCAGTTAGTTAGTTAGTGAGCTATGTAGTTGGTTTGTTTGTTTGTTAATTAGTCAGTTACTTAGCTAACTAGCTAGCTGGCGAGGTAGTTAGTTAGTTAGTTAGTTACTTAGTTAGTTAGATAGTTTGTTTGTTTGTTTGTGTGTTTGTTTGTTTGTTTGTTTGTTTGTCTGTTGTTGTTTGTTCCTGTGTGTGCGTGTGTCTTTGTGTGGTTCTGTGTTGTTTGATTATGTAATTCTTTGTTGCTTGTTTGTTTGAGTTGTTGTTGTCACTCTCCAACACACTATTTTTCTGTGTGTATTCACATAAACTGCTGATATACATACTATAATATACATACTATAATATATATATATATATATATATATTCTATATATATCCAATTATTCTCGCGAGTATGTCTGGCTTGGTTTCCGCACAATCACACACACACAGCATCTCTCTCTCTCTCGCGTGCTCTCTGTCTCTCTATCTGCTCTGTCTGTTGTCTAGCTTTCTCCCAGCTTCCATCTCTAATCCTCTAATGTCTCTATTCTCTGAGTTGGTTGCTCTGGCTCATGAAGGACAACTGAGGGACGCCATCCCGCTCGGTGAATTAATGTCCATAGACGATCCACACTCGTCGTTGGCATATTTCAAGTCCAACCGTGCTGCAACATGACCTGCTTTCCTCATCATTGTAGTCAATGTGGCTGAGCCAGCAAAGAGCTCGATGACTGCAAGCTCCTAGGCTGAATGTATATAGCGATAAACAAACCCCGATAATACAAATCCGGGCCCGACTCCCGCCTTCCCATTGCAAAAGAGACTGGGTGTCGAGGATATCAGCAGAACGGCAAGCAAAAGGACCTCGGACAAGGCCCGGTTGGAATCGTTATATAAGGGTATACTAGTCGAAGATCAAGGCACCTTCGGGGCTCCCAGCATAGCAAGACGCCAAAGTAGTGCACTTGGGTCGGACATCGCTGGGCTACGACAAACTCACAAAGACACGGGAGCGCGGATACATTAAGTGATGATGGGTTGGATAGCACATGCACCCAGTATACAGATCGATGTACGCACTATACAGGCACAGGTCGTCTGAGCCAACCGTGGCTTTGCAGGGGCCTTGCACAACAAAGTCGTGGCAGGAACATTGCACGAAGCTAAGCCCCCTGAAAAACTTCTGAACCCCGAAGCTGTGTACATTTTGTCCCCGGCAAGTCCATGGTGCACAGACCAACGTAAAACCGAATCGCGAGCTTGAATCTGAGACAATGTTAAGTCCACTGCATCAACACAATCGCCTTCCTCATCACTGTCATCTAGGAAGCCGCGGCGAAGTGCCCAGACGTTGCCTTTGCCTCTTCTGCGACTCGGCATCCGCTTCTAGCCTTGGCGGCTTATTCGTATATTTGCATGGGCACATGTGGGTCTGAGAAACAGAATGCAGATGACGGTATGAATAGAACACATGCAGGACTGTCGGATCTTTTCCACACATTCATCGGGCGATGGGCTGCGGCACTAACACTGGAGCTTTGCTAGGGTAACAAGCACAGAAGCTTGGCTTGCTGCGACCCCAAAGGTGCTTCGACTGTTTCTTGCAATCCCTGTGGCCTGTAGACTGTAGAGGTCTTAATCATGACCGATTAATTTGAGCGAACCTTCTACCTAAACATCTGGTTCAGATTCGAGATCCGCTCACAGCAGGAAGCAGTCTAGCGCCCCCAAATTGTGGACAGTGACTCGAGATCAGAAGACGGGCTCAGATCATGCACGGTGGCACGTGCACCTAGATATGTATGCATATAGTATGCATGTATATATGTATATATGTATGCATGCATGTGTGTATGTATGTATGTATGTATGTATGCAGTTATATTTGTACTTGTATGTATGTATGTATGTATGTATGTATGTATGTATATATGTTATTATATATATATACAGTATTAGACCGATCTGAAAAAATAACATCTCTGCAGCATACAAGTCCGTGCGAGCACGGGGCACGGGGCTTGATCAAAGTATCTTGTGCAGCGTCACCAATCCCTCTATGACCGTGTGTGCATTTATACGTATGTATGACACAACATCTATATATAGTTGATTTTTTCGTGTATACAGAGTACAGCGCACTGTCATATTATGTACATCCTCGGTTTATATACTTGCAAACATAAGCATGCTCGGTAAGTTGCTGCACACACACATGTAACATCTCTACACAGACCGGTTTCATACAAGTTTACCCCTGTGTGTGTGACGGGTGGTGGTGTACACTTTTGCTACATCGTGCTAATTTCTTGGACACGAATATATGCATTATATATATATAATATATATATATATATATATATGGCTATAATATGTATATATATATATATACACATATATATATATATATTATATTAATATATATATGTATTAATTAATATAATATACATACCAATATACTTACACACGTGTATATATTATATTATATATATATATATTATAGATGGTCGACTATCCCTATAAGCGTCTATACATACTTACATGTTGTAAACATCTACATGTACGGAGGCTTGTAGAAGCATGAAACAGTGATCGCATCGTGATTCGATGCAGTGCAAGTGTATAATGCGCACATGCCTGGTTTCGCATGTGTGTCTGGATCCGATCGAATACGTGTGATTGGTGCATGCATGCATGGATGTGCACATGCATATTGTGCGCATGCAAGTCTGCATTCATGCAGTTTCGTATGTATGCGTGCAGGCATGTATGCATGCCACGTATGTATGTACACATCAACGTGTGTATGTAGGTATGTGTGCATGTATGCAATGGAGTGTGATGAACATAGTATTAAATAATTTGAAACCGACATGCATAATGTAATGCTACATATTATGTACATGTATGTACGCACGTATGCATGTGTGTATATCGTCGGAAACACAGGACTGTCGCTCCCGAAATCTGCAGCAGCCCAGCAGGCATCCAATGACTGGCAACCCAACGTTCTCACATCGACATCTTGATTCAAAAACGCTGCACGATGCGTAAACGCACTGTGCAACCTCGATCATGTACATAGACCCCAGTCCACCTCGAACGACTTAGCCATCGAGATCCTTTGCGATCTGCTCCCAGGCTTTCTGGGCGTGGTTCCTCAGCACAACCACTTCCTGGAGGCTTGTTTTGGCATCCATATCCAAACCATCCAGATGGATCTTGGTTGCCTGGGATAAATTGGGATGGGAAGGTTTCAAACTGGAGAAGCTCAATTAAGTCGATCATGATAAAGCATATAGCCATACAAGCACTATATCATTCATTATCGCACACACCCTATGCTTGTTAGCTAAGCTGCGAGAACATTTGCGGCAGCCAGGCAAATGCTGATGCTTTCATTCCACGTGTTCTTCGGCAAGCTAAAGTAACCTACCTCCCGATCCAAGCGCAGCGACTTGAGGCCAACAGCAGGCCTCCCCCAATACATGTTGAACACGAAGTTTCCCTCGAACGTCTGCCTCTCTTTCAAGAGCCGTTCCTTCGCCGGGCCGAACAGCAAACCCTGAAAGCCTTTGGCAAAATCGACCATCTCAGCCGTCATCATCTCATCGATAGCATCAACATCCATGTCGATCTGGGCTTCGGCGACCTTAGCCTTGAACTTCGCTGCTGCCTTGCCTGGGTTTGAGGAGTCCGAGGAGTGCTTGCGCTTGATGCCTGTGGGAGTGGGCACAGCTTCTTCACGGGGAGAAACAGCACCAACGGGCTCAGGCTCATCATCAGGATCCTTAGCACTCTTGCCTCGGCCTCGACCACCACGACCCCTACCCTTGGTTGATGCCTTGGGGGCCGCTTTGGTCTTGGGATGGGCCTTGGCTTTGGGCGCCTTGGCTTTGGCTTTGGCTTTGGCTTTGCTTTTCGCCTTTGCTTTGGCCTTGGGTTTGGGGGTCTCCTCATCTTCCTCCGTTGCCCCCTCCTCCTGATCCTCCTCCTCCCCATCATCATCTTCCTCTGTATCCTTCACAGCCGGACCATCAGCTGCTGTGCCAGGCTTCTTGTCCTTTTGTTTCATACCGAGCTGGTCCCGGCGGCTGCGCACCTCACCGATCTATAAGATCATATAAAAATATACGAATATGTATATCTATACATGAATATGTGTGTGTCTATATATAATATTGTGTCATGTAGTAAAGTTTATGATACTCTTGATATTCTATATTGTTTATTATGTATATGTATATATACATATATATATGTTATGATCGACCATATATCTTATATACATAATGTACATATATATTCATATATACATTTCTTATATTCTATATAGATATATTATATACCTGGTACAGTATAAAGTTAAAGCTATATACGACTTAAGATATTACATCGAATTTCGCAATGTTGTAACAATGCGACGTACATATCCTAGATTAGGAAGGTAACCCACGAAGTAAAGAACAAGATGGACCTCGTCTATGTATGGATTTCTTAAGGTTTCGATTGTAAACCCAGGGCACCTGCTGAGGGTCTGTGCCTGCCAGAACAGGAAAAATACTCAGCCCACGAATCTCCTCGGCTTCCTTCTCGGTAGGCTTGGCGAGCGCGGGCACAATCTTGCTGTGCTGAGGCGGGGTCACGGGCGGTGGACTGATCTGCGTGTCATCATCGTCATTGCCATAGCGAAAGCCTTGTTTGAAGAGTAGATCGATTCTCGAGGCAATACTCAGGAGGAAGGCTTCACATATCAAGTACATGTACGAGACGGGCCTAGCCAGCAATTCGAGGAACCCTACCCACCGAAGACCGACTGCCTCGGACATCAGCCCTCAATGCTGCTCAAGCCACTGGGAAGCCTGTCCGTTCGTGGCTCGGGCGTGCGCACAGGCGACGGCTCTGCTGGCGACCCGCTGGCGGCCGAATCACGCTTCTGCCTGGTGGAAGGAGGACCAGATTGCAGCACAGTTAACTACTTGCGACACGAGGCAAGCTTAATTCTAATCATGGATAGGGCCATTTGATGAACGAAATCAAATCCGGCAATCGAGACATGGGTATACAGATAATTGAGGGCGTGGCTGTACGAGCTGTTTGGTCTGACGGATCAGCTGCAGGAGCTTGTTGGCATTGATGCATTTCGGACCTGAGACTCATCAGTGACATACATACATACATACATACATATATATATATATATATATTATAAACGAGCTACATCTATAACAAAACGAAAGAGCATTTCATAAGATGTTCTACATCAGACAGGACAGTCGAGACACCATGACACCCGTAAGACACACTATACCCATGTCTATGTGAGTGTGTGCATGTGCATGTATGTATGCATGAATAACAATATGGTTGTAAGGGTGGCGTTAACATGTATACACATATATACATGCAGAAATATAGAAGGATTGTAGAAGGCAAACTCTAAATAGAATTCTCCCATTGTATATATATATATATATATATATATATATATATATATATACATACAATATATAGGTCATATATATATATATATTACATATAGTGTAACGTAATTTATTTGGACCAGAAAGATAGACACACAAGACGGTGCATGCATGCATGCATGCATGCATGCATAGAAGCACATGGTATGTGTATATATTCATCAATGTTGTGAATGATTTTGTATCCAATATGCAGTTAATGCACTAAATGTTGTTCATACATGCATACATGCCTATTTATATACACATGGTATCTCTGCACCTTGGTTATTGTGTGTTCGTGTTGAAGCTTCATGCTGTGCTTGTGCATTCGTATGCTATTTCAAGTGTGAGTACTGAACATTGGGGGGGGGGCGTCTAGGGTTGTAATGGCCGGAATTGATTTATCGGTCGGGAACACCACTGATGCAAACGAACCACAGCAAACCTTGGTGCCAACACGGTGCATGAGCCATCAGGCTTGCATTGCGAGCACGAGGACGCTTCACTCATGGATGAAAAGCTGTGCTGCTTAAACGGCTGACGCCTCTGAAGAGATGGATCTTCCTGCTTTTGCGAAGTAGCCACAGGAGCCTCGATCTGAACGGACTCAACATGGGGATCCTTGATCTCAAGTGGGGCCTCGATCTCACGGGGATCCTTGATCTCAAGCGGGGCTTTGATCTCACCGGGATCCTTCATCTCACTGCTAGCCCTCTTACCAGGCTCGATCTCAGATGCCTCAGCCTTCGGGCCATCCTGGATAGCGGCGGCTGCAGCGTCCTTAAGCCAAGCAGAGAACTCCTTGAAATCGTTCTCGCTCATGTTCGCGTCCACCATTTCATCGTCGTCGTCACTGTCTTCCTAGCAGGATGATAATGTTATCTTTTATAGTGCGTATGATATTGCATCGTATATATGTCAAGCTGGATTGCTGCGTAGTGCACATGCTTAAGATGGCCTCGTTGGAATCTTCCGCGGCAGCAAGTTTTGCTTGTTGAGCTTTGCGTTTTCCGTCGACAAGATCCTGCGACAGTGAGCCTAAACCCCTAATGTTCCTACAACTGTCAGCCCAACTCAATATCATAGCCGGGTCCTGGAGCTCTGGCGCATAGAGCAGAATGAGGTCTTGAAACACGAAGGCCTAGGCTGAAGCTTATGTCGTTGGTAGCATGCCATGTCATTATCCCCATGCATGTATAACATGAACCGACATACACATTCACAAGCAGAAATGCTGCACACATCGTTACACATGGCACGGCAGGTCTAGGAGTCTAGCTAAGAGAAGCTGAAATGGAGCAACCAACAATTGCTGCAAAGAATCTTTTCCAACCTCCTCGCGGTTGGCCTTGCGCTTCAGCCAACTCAGCATGCGTCGTAGTGTCCAAGCATCCTTGCAAGCTACATCGTTGTCGACATCTTTGCCAACTTTCTGGTAAAAAGCCACACACTCGGCGATGAGATCATCGATAGCAGGCATCTTGCCACCGGATGCCCTAAGTCTCACAACAGCAGGCTTCAAAACCTCCACATTCAGAATTGCATTCTTGATCGTGTTGGCAGCAACTTTCTGAGACTTCGGATGCATCATCAGTTTGCCATGCTCTCTCAGCCTGTTGCGCAGCTGGTCACTGCTTTCCCAGTTCAAAGCCAAGCCATTGGCTTCAAAGGATTTCTGCTCCTTTCCGGGTTTCCCGTTGTTGCGCCCCATGGTGCACACACCAAAACAGCGAAACGGAACAGCAGCTAGCCTGGAACCTTCAAAAGCTACGGTGAACGAGCGAATCATTGCACAATAATCTGCAATCTAATACTGCCCCTGACAGGACTGATGCTGGCTGACAAAGCGAGATGCGGGGCAAAATGAGCTTCCGGCTGTGCTGTTCCATCGTGCACAGGAAGAGGTCGAAGAACATGGGCCGAAGAGGGAAGACCGGTTGAATCTCGAAGTTAATGCCATATAAGTATCATGAACAGCCACATTCAGAATTAGGAGTCTACATCGTAGACTACAGTTACGACCTTTAGTAACTCATCAAATCTCCGGGACTGCAGACCTTGCAAGCAAAATGCTCAAGAGTTGAAGTGTCGAGAACAAGAGCCTCAATTCCTATATGGGACTTTGGCCTCATCTGGATCACAAGAAGGCATTTATGGAAATAACCGGGTTTTCTAGAAGAACCGGGTTTATCCCCTCCCTGGCCCCGATAACCGGGAATTCTTGAACCGACCCACTTAAAAGTAGGTTCTAGGTTCAGAGGGTAGACTTATACGTACCCTAAAAGGGACCCTAATTGGGGTTATGGGATGCACACCCACACTCACACGAGACTTCGCGGGCGGCACGACAGAGACGAGGGAGACAAGGACGGACCCACGTATCTACACTAGTTATGCGTAAAATTAAACTATTTTGAATGTGTTTGTTGTTGTTGTTGTTCTCCGAACGCGCATAGATACATGCAAGGCCCGGCATGCATGCATGCATGTGTGCATGCAGACGCGTAAGTTTTTTGATGTATGCCTTTGCATATGCGCTAACGCGGTTTGCGCACACGTTTAGTGTTGGGGAGTGCTGCTCCTGCCACACATACAAAGACAGAAGGTATTTTTAGCCTCGTCTCAACCATCAAGTGCTTAATAAGTTCTGACGGTTCCGCCCCCCCATGAAACATAAGCACTGTCGCAAACGCGGCCGAGCTGAGCTGCATCTTTCACGTGCTGCGGCCGCGTCACAGAGAATATTTTTCATGCCAAGATATTCTTTCCGATTTCTCAATATGCACGCATGAAACACTCAGCAGTCTGACTTGCAACAAACTGCAGACACGCAACGAATCGTAAACATCTTCCTCTCTCTGCATCCTTTAGATTCAGCAAAGCTAGCCCGCCATCCTCATTAACTCATTTCCTTGCACTCCACTAGCAGAGGCCAACGACAGGTAAAACACCCGACAGGCAAAGGTCAAGTCCTTTCGCAGCATACAGCGGCATAGATTGAATGTGTAATCATGGCATTGCAGACTGTGATATAGGGACGAAAACAAGAAGCGTTAATTACTAGTGATAGTGATGACAGTAACGGTCAAGCTCCTTGCCGATATTATGAATAATTTGAATCCCCTAAACCCCTAAACCCTCCCTAAACCCTAAACCTCTAAATCCCTTAGGCCTTAGACCCTAAAACCCCTAGTCTCCCGACAAAAGCCTCCGGGAGGTCTGCTTCGCCTTCTGTGCTCCGGGATACAGCCTTGACAGCAACGCCACACTCCTCATGTGCGAAGAGGCTTCCTGTAAGTGTTAGCGTTTAGGGGTTTTAGGGTTTCAGGGTTTTAGGGTTTTAGGGTTTAGGGGAGGCTGTTTCTGAGTTGTGGTGAGGCCACAGGCTAGGCTCTCAGAAACTACGAGCTTGATTAAGAAGCGCCTCCACAAGGTAACAGCACTAAGGATTTCCTTAAGAACCTGGGTCTTCGTTTGATCAACTGCCTTCGGTATGGTGCTGTCATATCTGCACAGTCACTTTGCAGAAGCTGAGTTACGAAAAGGCCAGTGACAAGCATGAAGCTGCTGGAACGAGCGAAGCCCCGGCCCGGTTGCTTGCCTGATCTACAAAACCCTATGTCAACGCTATGAGCCCCTAAGACACTTTATCAAAGAATATCCCCAGTCGCTAGCCTTCCAGCCTTCGACCAAGTACGGGGTGCAGGCGCCTGATAGTAGCGCCGGCTTCAAGGAAATGGCAGGACCGGCTTATTTGCAGGGTTTTGAAAAGGTTTTCTGGGATTGCCATTGCAGCATAGACTTTCGCAAGGGCCTTTACAGGATTTTATGGCGTTTTTGGAACTTGTGGGAGTTCAGACTCTGTTGGGCCATTGCAGGCTTTATATGGTTTCTCATTGATCAAGCAAAACTCCTGGTTCATGTTCGGGGTATTACTTCGGGGGATGGTGTCTTCTGTGCGGTTGCGCAAAGAAGCAAGCCGCCAGCCGCAAGGAGCTGTGACCCACAATGCGGAGATGAGCTCTGGGCCTACGTGTACACCGAAGCCCTGTGCCCGTGGGGCCGGAGCCTCAGCCACAACGCCTTGAAGTTTGCCGGATTGGGCCTTGCAGTAGGGGCCTCAAGAAGCGGGAGAAGTTAGAATAGGAGTGAGCGGGACGAAGGGGGAGAGAGAGAGAGAGAGCGTGCACCCACACCCTTTGCCAGCAAACAAGCAAGAGAGAGAGAGACGAAGAGCAAGCATAAAACAGGAGCAGGTAGCAGGTACTAGTGCGAGGTGAGAGATAGATCGACAAGGAGTGAGAGGCGCGTGTGTGTCTCTCTCTCTCTCTCTTCCTCTCTCTGTTTGCCCAGGGTTGGGGCTTCAGCATGTTTCAGCATCTCGATGTATGTTGCACTGAGATACCCAACATGCGCGGAACGAGCAGCGACTGCCTGGGTAAGCGCACTGGCGAAGCGTGCACCATTAGCCCGGGCCTTACCGACACAAGGCGTGTGATTTTGTGGCATTCCTGGACTCGCGGCAGAAAGAGTGAGCTGCCCTTTGTGGATTCGAGGCTGTATACATGTGCGCGCCCCGTTAGCCTGTTAGCATCCCGAACTCAACAGCATGACCCCTAAAGAACTGCGATGCTCAGCGATGCTTGCAACACCAAGCCTGAAGCCGAGTAGTTTTGGTAATCCCCCAGCGAGAAGCGAAGCCCGAACCCTCACCCCCAAGCCTCAAAGTCTCCGTCCATCCGTTCACAAATTGTAGGCCCCAAACTCGGAGGAGTTAGCAAACTTAAATTACCCAAACGTCCCGCCGAAGCCCGAAGCCCGAAGCCCAATCCCCACGCCCTCTAAGTCCTCAACCCGCAACCCTGCGCCCTATGCACCCTACGCCCTCAACCCCTAAACCGTCCGAGTGTGACTGTCAACAAAAACCCTACCTTAAACCGCCATAACCTACTTCATCTTTTTGCAGGTTCTTACCACAAACCCTAATATGGAATATATAGGGACACCACAAAGAAAAAGTAGGTTCTGGTAGCTTACGGTAGCCGTGTGGCCCTGGAAGCAGTCACTTCCAGGTGCTGACCTGGGCTTCGATCTCTTCGGCACTGCGTCTCTGCAGTGCCAGGCCGGTGCTGGGTTTGGGGTTTTAGGGCATAGGGTTTAGGGTAGAGGGTATAGTTTCGGGTTTTCAAGTGGTTTCCTCAGAGGTGTCACTTCGCATGCTCTCCTTGCTCTAGTTTAGGGGAATGTGTGTGTTTGGCTGCTGGACAACGAGGCCTGTTACAGTTGCAAAAGGGGTTTAGGGTATAGTCATAGTCTCTCCCAAAAACTGTCCGTCGCGTTTGCGCTGGGCAGCCCTCTACAAATGTCATTGCAGGAACGATAGCAGGAGATCGGAACTCGAACATCAACGTCGTTACATTACGGGCTTCTGGGCAATGCCATGGCCGATGATAGCCACAATACTTGAGGTTATCAGCCAGACAACCAGCTATCCAAATTATTTTTATACCCCAGCCCTGAAACCTAATATAAAGCCCGCGAATCCTACACCATAAAGCCGAAACGAACCTTAAATCCCGAAATCCCATAACCCGAAACGAACCCAAACCCCAAAGACCCTTCACCCGAAACCTTCCCTAAAGCCCTCAAGCCCGAAAGAACCCCAACGCCCTGATCTTTTGCGACCACATCAGAACTTGGCCAAACTCTTTTGACCAAGGTTTTGTCAAGCACTGCCCTCTTGCCAAGCTATCCGTGCTCCTCTGTAACCCTGAATCCTTAAACTCTTTATGGTTCGCCTAGATTGTCCGAGTGTGACCTACCAAAATTGGCAGGCTGATGGCTCCTTCACCCAGGACTCGTGCAAGGGGTGACACGGAGCAGATCCAGGGTTTAGGGTTTGGGGATTGAGTGTTTCCGTGGGCTATGATTCCATGGGGCTTTGACATAGGGCCTGCCCGCAAGGTCTATGGCTCCAGAAGCCTTGCTCAGAGGAAATCTAGCGCCCGTACAGCCGCTAGGTCCTCGTTTTCGTCGTCGTCGTCGTTCGCCTGCCTAGGGGCCAGCTTAACTAGCTACTGTGACTGGCTGATTAGGGTTTTGGGTTTAGGGACTCTCCTGCTGCCCAGCTGATAACACAGAGCCTGGGTTCAAAAGGGTTTAGAGACCCTCATAAACCACCAATGCTGCAAAGTGTTACTTGTGCGTACTCCTGGTAGTGCTACTGAGCGGTGCCAACAATTTTTACTCGTGGACAATACCGAGAATATAGCCACCGGGTTCTTTTGATTTTTGGGAGTGGAGGCATTAAGTGAGCTTAATAAATACATAAATATATATATATGTACACTATTATAGATAAGTCAGTAAGCAAGTAATTAGCTGTATACTGCGTACATGCGTAAGCATGTACATGAACAGAAAGGCACATGAACCGCAAAGTGCAGAGAGACTCCTACATGTTGCAAGCTGCACGCGCGCAGACACGCAGACACACAAACACACCCGCACACACACATGCACATATATATATATATATATGTGTGTATATATATATATATGTATATATATATATATATAATTGTGTGTGTGTGTTTATATATACATATATACATACACATGCTTATCGCGACAGTACCTTTAAGAGTTCTAGGGTTGTTTGGCGATTAGAACATGAAGTCAACTCCGAGCCAAGTCAGGCTGCTCTGAACGAGAACTCGCTAAAGCTATGTGTAATCGGAAAAGCAAAATCCAATAAGCCCTATGTAGTGCGAAAGCCATTGTGACATACTTTCAAAATTGCTACAGTGATATACACACACATGAATTATGTTTGTATGTAAATATCTTTATAACAGGCACATAAGTACCCAGAACCGAAGATACAGTACATATCTATCTGGCGCCAGCTTCAAATATGCTTTCCCACATCTTGTAAGGCGAAATCATGTGTGTATATATATATATGTATGTATATGTATGTATACATTATGCATATGTACGTGCTCTGGTACTTATAGCCACATGAATACAAACGTGCACACATACATACATGCATACATATACGAAAACCTTTGTGCATCATGGCTTCCACACATACAAACATACAAGCGTGCGTGCATACTGGCGTACAGGCGTACAGAGAGACACAGACAGACAGACAGACAGACAGACCAGACCAGACAGAGACAGACAGACAGACAGACAGAGACAGGCACAAAGACATACGTGGGTCGACGATATGTGCCCCAGCACTACTTGCGGCATCTTGCGGCCAAATCATGCGATTCTAGTTTGCCGAGCGGACATCACAACCTTCTATCAAGGATGTCAGTGACGCGACCCATTGAGGACCTTCCGACGGTCTCGCCTGCCGTCTGCCCTACGCCCAACTACGAGTCAAGCGTGGGAAGCACATGTGCCCTGTCTGCAGCTGAAGCACTACGGCTGATGGACAAAATCCTGCATTACCCATTATAAGGAATATACCATAATTCCCATAGTTTAGGGTCCTTAGGGTCATGCAGGATTTTGTCCATCAGTATCAAGGCAAAAAGTTGTGTGTTGAGGGCGACTGACAGGATTTCAGCAGAAGGGTCTTTCTGTACGAGCAGGTAAAGACTACATTGCATCTGCATCCGGTGTGGAAGGATTGGTGCAACTGTTGCCGGATCGAACGACCTCCCAGTCTAGATTTGATCGAGATACTGTTGGATTGATGGAGGTACGGGAGTGGAGGTACGCATTGACCGGCTAACCCTCTGGAATGCCTCACTTTTTTCGGTCCGATGTGCCTTATCAGTAAGTAGCTCTCTAAAAATTAGGGTCCCGTTTGGGTTCCTGTTTAGCACGGTGCCGCCGTCTTTTGGGTTCCCCAACAGGGACCCCAATTTAGAGAACTACCCTAATCGCGGGCCAGGGTCGTGAAGTTCAGAAGTGTTGCCGATTCTGCGGCCGCATTGTGTATTACGCGTCGGTAAATCCAGAGTTCATGGTATAGCTTTTACAGTTTCCTCTTTAAACTTATCGTATATTCTACCATCAACACCCTGTTCTTGTTGTTAAGGCCCCTTTTTTACGAACTACGAGACGTTTGTTAAGGATGCAGGTTGAGCCCAGCCAGGCGAGGACTCCTTCTTAGGGTTTCCTTTGGGTTTCGGGTTTAGGGTTTAGTGCAAGCAGCAAAAACGTGCATCAGGGTGTTTCGGTTGTAGCTCGGGCTTTATGGTTATTGTTTTTTCGGGAGTCAGGTTTGCTAGGCTGCACTTCGAGCTACTTGTTTTTTGTTGTTGTGGCCTTCGAGAGGTATCATTGCATGTTGTGGGCTCTGGCAAAGTTTGGGAACCCAAAGTTTAAAACCCATGCAAAGCCAGCCCTATAACAAGCTTAAGCTGTTACACTGGGCTCTCCGCGACCCTAGACTAACTGAGGATAGTTGAGCTTCCTGTCGCGTCCGAGGTGAGAACAAGACGGTGGGTGCAGACTGCTGGGCCTATTGCCACTTGGTGCAGATTTGTGGTTGGGAGTCATAACATAGGGAGGGGCCTTAATAATTACCTATACTAAAGTACTATAATATACCCCAAAAGCTTTTTCTGATTGATATTACGAAGGCTCCATCCTCTCCAATCGCCTAGAATCAGATCGGGCTCCTTATGTGGAAGTGGGCTGAGAATGAAGTACTCAGTATTAGTTAGTGCTCTACGTCATGGTTTGTGCCCGATCTTATCTATTGCAAGGTCGACCGTGGTACTATAGACATGTCATACCGTCAATTCAATAGATCAGCATTGGACACTGCTGCTAGAGAAACATCCTATGCAGTTTCGAAATGAGGTTGTACTTCTTCGCGCAACAATATTGATGTACGTTCGGGGAGGCGAAGTCAGCAAGAAGCTGTCATCCCCGAGTTCATAGCAAACCCCACCATCAAGTTCAACCCAAATCAAAACAACACCCTATACCACAATCAAAATCATAACAATCAACCTAAACCCATAATATNCAAACCCCACCATCAAGTTCAACCCAAATCAAAACAACACCCTATACCACAATCAAAATCATAACAATCAACCTAAACCCATAATATAACCAATATCCTACCCTTGAACTCGGAAATGACAGAGCCTAAAACCTCCCAAAGCCCAACACCTCACCTAATCCAAAAACCTTCCTAAAGCCTATAACCCTGAACTGGGAAACGACGACAACGGCGAGTTCGTCCATGAGACGGTGCGCCTGNCACCTCACCTAATCCAAAAACCTTCCTAAAGCCTATAACCCTGAACTGGGAAACGACGACAACGGCGAGTTCGTCCATGAGACGGTGCGCCTGCCATGTTTGTGAAGCTTTGGCAATTCTTGGGGTTTGAAGGCGACACCATTGCTTACACCGTGCAGTTCCGGCTGCAGCCTTTCAAGCGTTGCATTGGCCCTTTGATAGACGCAGTTGTTGTTCTCATTCATGTTAAGGCAGAAGCTGGAACAGAACCCAAACCCCAAACCCTAAACCCTAAACACCTGCGCCATGGTGCACCCAAATACACGTCGCTCAACAGCGCTGCTGGTGCTGATTGCTCTGGCACATGTGGTGCACCATAGCTTCGTGGTTGCTCCCTTGCCGGCACTTCGGGTTCATTGCTCCGTGCGTCCTTCTGGCATTACCAAGACGCGCGTGTTGCGCCAGGCAAAGNTTGTTGCTCCCTGAGGTGGGCGCAAATCAGCATTGGCCGTATGGACTGGTGGGCGATGAGAAGTCCTATGCCCGTCAGGTGGATGGCAACTTCTTCGCCGATGTCAAGAACAGTAGCTTCTTTCTTCAAGCTTTGAAGGAAGATGCCCGGGAGAAGCAAGTGGATGCAGATGCTTTCTTACAGAGCATATCCAACATGGCAGATGCCNCATGGCAGAAGAGCCCCGACAGATTATCGACCGCCTTCCTTTCATTGAAGCCGTGAAGGGAGCTATCCGCAGCAAAGGCAAGCTTACCCTAATCTTGGGTGGCAAGAGTGTAGGCAAGACATTAGTCGTCTCGCATGTCGCGGAACAAGTCAGGCAAGCACCACACGGAATTTGGACAATCCTGCTGGTCAATATGCGGCAGATGCCTGCCGACGATTTCTACGAGGCCACGCTGTCAGTGGCAAGTAAGCAGACTAATGTTCTAGACATCCTCACGCAGCTGCCGCTCTTT
>BGNK01002714.1:482-52530 GCA_003297005.1 Symbiodinium sp. clade A Y106
CGGCGGCGGCCCCACTGCCCCCCCCCACATCCAAAATGTCCTATATGGCCTATATGCCCCCACTGGCTCCCCCCACATATCCTATATATGTCCTATATGTCCTATATGCCCCCACTGGCTCCTCCCACATATCCTATACGTCCTATATGTCCTATATAGCACATATAGCTGATATAGTGTGAGTCTACACGCCCAGTAGGGGCATATAGCACATATAGTGCATATAGCGTGAGGTGTGGGAGGGGGTGGAATCTGCACGGGATCGAGACGTTTCAGCTGCGACCTCTCTCTTATGCCGTGGCCTCTAGACTGCTCTGGAGATCGTCGTGCTTGGAGCTAATTCAAAATCGAAAGGGTGTTGAGCGTACAGCTCGGACCAAAAACGAAAGATCGTTGCGTCTCAGGGCCGTAAGACGCAACGATCATCGGCCTTTTAGCCCAAAAAATTCGAACCAATCGTACCTTGATGATTGTGGACCTGAGCGGAGCGAACGGAGCGGAGCGGAGTGAGTGGAGCGAAGAAGTCCACAATCGTCAAGGTACGATTGGTTCGAATTTTTTGGGCTAAAAGGCCAATGATCGTTGCGTCTTACGGCCCTGAGACGCAACGATCTTTCGTTTTTGATCCGAGGCTGTACGCTCAACACCCTTTTCGATTTTGAATTAGCTCCAAGCACGACGATCTCCAGAGCAGTCTAGAGGCTACGGCATGAGAGAGAAGCGAAAGCTGGCATTTTCTAGTAGCGCGGCGCGCATTCGTAACGTGCTTCAGGCGCGTTACGATTGATTTGGCTGGCATTTGCAAGGGAAAACTCGAAATCGTAACGTGCTTCGTGCGCCACAAAAAAAAGACTGTAAAACTTTGTTTGACGCGCGAAGCACGTTACGATTTTGAGTTTTCCCTCCTTGCAAATGCCAGCGAAAACGATCGTAAAGCGCCTAAAGCACGTTACGATTGCGCACCGTGCTGCTGTAAAATGCTTAGCACAGTTCTGTTCTGTGTCTCCCGCTGTGGTGCAGTGCGCATTTTCCGTTAGAAATAGCATTCTTTCTACTCTCCTGGTGGTTCTGTTAAAACCGGACTGCTGGCGTCTCGGCGAGCTTTTTTGAATACTTTCAGCTTCTCCGCAAGCACCGTCTGGCTTGCCAGTGTCGCAAACACGACACAGAAAATTAGGTTCGCCTACAAAATCTCGGGGCTGGGACCCAAAACCCGGTCAAAAACGGTCCCTTTCAAACAGAGCCTCCCCAGTAATAAGAATCATAGTTGTAGCAGTGGAGCTTGGTGCCATTAGCGCATGAGTATTACTTGTTGCCGACCTCCAGCTCCCGCGCTTTTAGGTGCGAAACGATGGCACTATCACTTAAGCTTCGCTTTTCGTTTTGGCTTTGCATGAGCGCTTTCACAGGTATGCTCCACTACTTTTCTTGGGGGACTTGAAGCAAAACCAATTGAAACCTCTTAAAGGCAGCTTCCAGTGGCAAGAATATCACTGCAGCTGTTTTCAAAAACAGGCAGCACGACTCCCGGTGCCACATGGCTGCAAACCACAAAGCTGGAAGATGCTCTGACAGTGAGACGCATGAAGCTTGTTGTTAGTCACAGATCTCATGCAAGCCGATGGTGCATCTAGCTCGGCCAACTCAATCTTAGGCTGCAAAAGGCCGCGATAGATGCAGTCTGACGAAAAGACTTCGTTCTTGAACAACATAAACCCACACACAGAGCAAACATGAAATTTTCAGTTGCATAGGGCAAACTCATGTGGCCTCCAGAGTTCCCAGACTTTGTTTCGACTTTTATTTTGACAGATTTAAAGGGATCACTCGAGACCGAAAACTCTTTGGAAAACGCGTGTTTTGTTGTTGCAGTCGGCAGTGCCAACGTTCCGCGTCACAAGAGCCCGCTGAGCATGACTGAGTCAGAGTGAAGTGGCAAACGAGGCTGTTGACTGGGCAGCCCCTTTGAGAGGAGCTGGAGGGGCTTTTAAGGGGGCGTGGCGGGACTGGAAGCGCGGGCGAGTGAACTCGGGAAGCATAAAACAGTTGCGGATGTACATGTATATGCAGATGTAGATGTAGATGTAGACGTATTTGTATATGTACATGTTTATGTATATGTAGATGCATTCGTATTTGTATTTGTATATGTATATGTATTATTTGTCCTTGTGTTTGTAGATGTAGATGTAGATATCTGCATATGTATCTGTCTCTGTCTCTGTAATCTGTATGTGTGTCTGTCTATGTCTACGTCCTATGTCTATGTCTGCGTCTACGTCTATGTCTATGCGCAGGGGTATGTGTATGCATATGGAAGAAAAAGACATGGTAAATGAGCCCTTTTTTTCCCAAAATGATGATTGATTGGGATGCGAGCAGAACCGTCAGAACGGGGATTTTATAAATCAGGGGTCTACATGATGTTGAAGGCCAAAGATCCGGCCCTTGCCCTTCAGGATCTTGCAGCTTTCAGAGCAGTCCAACTTCAGGGGGCCATGCCTTTGTTGGGATTGATGGTGAGGGCTGACACCCCCATAACGGTAGAGTATCTTGCGCATTCCACAGTTTCAGTGCATTCGCTAACAGTCAGTTTTTTGTGTCCACGTAAAGTCAACTGGTGGGGCCGCATGTCACTGGCCACTGCCCCAACTTGGGGCCCCAACATGCAGGATTTCGAAAACCTACCTGCGAATCCTTCTTTGGAAATGTGTCGTCAAGCACGTAGCTGTCAGAGCTCGGGTTTCAATGTGGTTGGGAGTTTAAGTCCACATGCGATCCAAGGATATCAGAACGGTGTGGTTTGACGTCAGTTTCGTCAGTGCTGCTGTGCCTTCCGTCGCAAAGCAGTAGCGTTTTTCTTGAACCGAAAAGTTGATCTCCCACTCAGCAGAAGACTGTGGGCAAGCGTGACAACCGGAAGTAAAAAGCAGCAATGTAGTGCAGCGAGAACAGGAGACAAAGAGAATCCACACTTAGCACAGCACATCTTCTTATACGGTGAGGAGCTCCTGAAGCCATGGGGGGCCTCCTGTCATCACCGGCCAGTGGCGCTGGCTTCACCGTCGCTTCGGTGGAAGAGCTGCTGGAGCGCGTGCCAGCGCTGACGGTGCCACCGGCATCGCCGGCACTGGCCTCAGCACATGTGCTGATCATCGGAGGCTCTATCGGTGGAGCAGCAGCTGCGGCATGCCTGCGAGCGGCGGGTTTCCGCCATGTCCAAGTTGTAGAGCGCAGCGAGGGTTTGCAGGCAGGTGCAGGCATCGGCATGGACGAGGCTACTGTGGCTGTGCTAAAAGGGCTCGGCGTGCCACTAGCAACGACCGCCACCGGGTCACCAGAGGGCGCTGTAGTGCTGCAGCGCATGCGGTGGGAGGAGGAGCGTCTAGCCTCCGGCCACACGGTGTTGAGGCAGCCTATGCCGTATTTCGCGGCACGGTACGCACAACTGCAACAGGGCCTGATACAGCGGCTGCCTGCGGACAGCGTCAGTTTTGGGCGTAAGGCGGTGCGGCTGGAGAAGCTTGGTGGCGACCATCCGGACGGCACAGCTGTGAGGGTTCACTTCGCCACCGGGGAGCCGATCGACTGCGACTTCTGTGTTTGCGTGGACGGCCCCCGTTCTGGGTTCCGGCAACTGCTGCAGCTTGAAGACTCGGGGAAGGAGTTGCGCTTTGCAGGCTACACTGGCTGGCGAGGAGTCGTAAACGAGGTTGATCTTCCGGAGACGGCGCGGGACGCTCTGCATGCGGTGTACCCGCTCTACGGCAACTGCCTCTACTTCATCATGAGCGAGTGCGGCCGGGGCCATGCGGTGCTCTATGACCTCGGTGATGGGCTGCTGAACTGGCTTATCTATGAGCTCCGTCCGCAAGGACCCGTTGCCGAGCCAGGTCGTACAACGAGTGCTGCCTCTTCTGCGGATGTGAGGCGACTGCACAGCGAGGCTCGCCGTGTCTGGGGCGAAGCCTTGGGAGCCGTCATCGAGGGGACTCCAGAGCCGTTCTGGAACGACATCTACGACATCGCTGAGCCCTTAGAAAGCTTTGCAGCGACTGAAGGGCCCTTAGCGGGCTGTGCAGCTCTGCTCGGTGATGCAGCTCATCCGGTGACACCGCACATGGCCAAGGGCTCGAACATGGCGATGCACGACGCCTTTGCGTTGGCCGCTGCTGCAAGCACGGCGTCGACTCCGGCGGAGCTCCTCGCCAGCTTCTCGGCGGCCCGAGTTCAGGAGACAAAGCGCTGTGTGCTCCTGTCGCGGCACCTGGGCTCGCTGCGCAACGGCCAGTTGCAAGGAATGTCGGGTCCTCCCCGGGACGAGGCCACGTTTCTGGAGCTGCTCTCGAAGGCCAAGCTGCCCACCCGGACGTTGCCCATCGGCGGCGACTTCGAGGCTTTGTGGCGCCACGTGGAGGCGCAGCTGCCCCAAGAGCAGCGCGGCTACTTCCTGCAGCGCGAAGAGTCGGGCACCCTGGCTGTGCCTGTGGCGGCGTTGCGTGGCAGTCTGGAGGTGGGGGGTTGGGCCCGTCACTTGTAGCAGGGCCTTGCCCCAATGGTTGGATGTCAATGCAGTAAGGGCAAAAGTGATGCAGAGTGATGAAAGCTTCTCGTGAGGTGACGCAGGTAAACCACGTGTCTCGCGAGACGCAGGATGTGGGGCGGCTGGCGCGCTTCTATGAGGAGGCATCGAGTTGTGGGGTTTCCGGATTGCCGGGTGAGCAGTAGATTAGGGGCGGATGTGTGGTGAGACGGAGGTGCTGGGCTTCGAGCGGCTGCCGCGCCCGAATTTCGGCTTCGGAGGAGTTTGGCTTCGGCTGCCTGGTTCTGACAGCCAGGCCCTGCACATCATCGAAGCAGACCCGGAGCTCCAGCGGAAGCCGCCACTCCTGGACTCTTGGCTCCTTGAAGGCTTGCCGGAGCGACACATCCGCAGGAGCCACCACATCGCCCTCACTGTGCCAGACATCGAAAAAGCGCGCAGCACTTTGCAGGCGCATGGCTTGCGCTTTGCAGAGAATCGGGTGCCGGGCAAGCCGGTCGTGCAGCTTTTCCTCTTTGATCCGGATGGCAACGGGGTCGAAATCGGCAACTTCGATGCGCGGTAGGTCCGCTAGGTCGAAACCAATTTTCGGTCTCCTTGGGGACCCTGCCGAGGAAGAAAAGACCGCAAGTTGCCTCGTTCTTTCTGTTGCATTCTCTGCCGAATCTGAAGTAAATAATTAGGGGAAAGACCATGCGCATCACGATGCTCCAGCGCATGCCATGCCCCCTTGAGGAGAAGCAGCACTGTGTGTGTGTGTGTGCCCGGATGTATCCTGAAATTTGACTTCGATGAGAGTTTCAGAATCAGTGAAAGTAGCAGGATCCTTGGTACATGAGTCCCAGGATTCCCAACTAAGGTGCTCCTCGCTTTAGAAACACCACGCATCTGCCCCTGAACCCAAAACCCTGGACTCTAAACTCCCGAAACTCCCTCGACCCTAAACCAAAGCCCCAAACCTGCAAAACATATCATTCTCCCAAAACCCTCTCGGCCTGTCCTCAGCTTCGGCTTCCCACGGCTGTTTCGACACCACTGCACTTAACTCCAGAGTCAATTAATTCTACGAAGATTCTTGTATACCCAAGGTTTGTTGCAGTATAGTATAGTGAGTTGGATTTCGGATGTGGGAATTTTGGGTTTTGCGCTTGGGGGTTACAAAAACCAGTAGACGAGATGCTCCAAAAGAGGGTCCTTGTAGTCGCCAATCGCCAGTTTTCAACTGACATAAGGCGCTTGCAAACACTCGACGATGGAGATGATGCACAGAAAACTCCAAGGGCTTTCTGCCTTCCCTCAAGAACTGAGGAGCAACTCCGTTCTGCTGTGCATCAGTTCAAGCTAGCGCGAACAATTCTTGCTAATTGCGACAGTCGGAGCTCCTCGAGAGGATCTGCTTGTCATATCCGCTGATAGATTTTCGACTGATGTGCAATCTAGCTGGCTCTCTCTACCTGTCTCTTCTTCCCTCTCTGTCGCCGTTTTCCTCGCCCTCCCTCTCCCTGCCTCTGGCTCTCTGTCGCTTCGGCGACGGGCTGCAGACGAAGAGCAGCAGCTGCCAGCCGCGATTAAAAAAGACGTGAGAGCTGCCGTCGCAGCTCCCTCCCCAACACAGTCACGAGATTGCTGTTCGTCCGCGCCTGATACTCTGCAGGCTTGTTCATCAGTGTTCCTGTCTGTTAGTCTGGGTCTGTTTGTGCCTGTTGGTGCTTCTCTTTCTTTGCATCTCCGTGTCGCCGTGTGCATCCGAATTCGTCTAGCTTCTGTCTGTTTGCTTGGGGTGTCCCGCCCCTTGTGTATCAGATATGCATGGCTCGTTGTCTGCGAGCGTTCGCATAGCATAGCTGGCGCAAGTGTAAGGCATCGGCTGCAGAAGTACGCCCGTTTCTGCCCAAGCCTGACGCAGCACGTCCTAGCAACTTGCCAGGCATGATAGAGTTTAGAAGTTTAGGTTCCTCGAAGCTCCAGCGTGAAAGTTCGATCAGAACCCACACGACTTCGCTCTAGAAGTCTGCAGCTATGGCCATTGAGGGGGCCGTCGTCGAAGCCAGCGAGTCCAAAGAGTTCCACAACGGCTTCTGCGAGGCCACTGAGGGAGCTCGGAAGGCAAACAGCTGCACACGCTGGGTGGATGGCTCGCGGCTAGCATGTTGCTCTTTGCTGTTCGAGTGACCTAAATCCGAAAAACCCGCCATGCGCCTTTTAGGCTGTAGATGGGTACTGCATTGAAGATCAGCAAAGTCGAGCTAAAGTATTAACTGTATTCAGTAACACCACGGAGGGCCAACGTGGTCTATATCCAAAGTCAGAGGATCTTCGTCGGCCACCAGAAAGTACCATGGAAGCGATGTTCATGATTTGGCAGCAGAAGCACAAAAGCAGAGTGACTGCAAGTAAGAACACGATGATGCCATCTTCATGATATCCGTGTGGACGTACTATGCTTTGCAGCACTAGTCTTTTTTGTAGTTTCGCTTTTGCACCATCGCCTTTTCTTCTAGTCCTGTGATGATGTGTTGAAAAATTCGTTTGGGGGCTTTCGTGGCCAGTATGCTTCGGAATAACACCACGAGTATGGATTATTTATTGACTATTCTGCGCGATATCTTGTCACAATTTCTCAGATAGTACTGCCATCAACAGCATCCCGCTTACCCAACCAGCGACGATGTCGGTTCAGATCTGGCCGCAGTGATGATTTCGATCGTATTCATGTCTGCCTGACTTTGTCATGGCCTTCTTTGTAGAAAATGTCGACGAGTCTGAGAGAGCCTGAAACCTGGTCCTTAAGCCTAAGACTAGATTCTGAATTCTGAATGGCTTCAGTGAAGCCTCATGTTCTGGAGGTCTGCCAGAAGGATGGTCGAGTGCTGTTCTGCGAGAACTGCACCAGGGCTTTCCATGTGGCATGCATCGAAAGGCCCCCCCCCGCATTCCCGCATTCTCATTGCTTTAGGGCTTCAGGGGTCCCCGAGATGGTGAGAGTGTTGTGAAGATGCTTCTCTTTCCAGGTGCTTCTTGTGTCCGTTGGATCATCCAAGAAGGTGTTCAAGTTGCAGTCAAGCAATCCAATTGCACGCATTGCGCGAAGGCTTGCACTCAGCAACGAACAACCCAGGCTGAAAACTTCCATGCGGCATCAGCTTCTCCAACTGCCCGAGCGCATATCTTGTGCAGCGATCAAGCATGAACGCCCACCGTCCGCTGAGCCCCTCGAGGCTTTGGTGAGGAAAGTCCAGGTGTTCACACTGGTCCAAAGCTCACGGAAAACTTTCAACCGCCGAAAGCCGAACACGACAATGCAAAGGAATGCCAAGCCCAATCTTTGGGGCAGGTTCGTGGATCTTCAAACACTGGGGATCCAGGACCGCTGGGTGTGTCCTGTGTGCCTGGGCCTCAGAATGATTCGGCCCGGCGCTGATCGCCTTCACTACGTTTACAGCGCATCGCGACCGCAATCCACGGCATCTTCATCTCCAATAACACGTCTCTCGCCATCACCATGACTACAGCACAGCGCCACCATGATCATCATTGTCATAGTCACAAGTCTGCCTATCGTCCTCCTTTTTTCTTTCATGAGTATCACTGTTATCGATATCATCCGTAGAATTGCCGCAGTTGCTATTCTTTCCTCATCCGCACAGTCTACTTCGTGTTCGTTCAGCTCAGGTGTCCATGGGGCAGAGGTGCTTCTCAGGGGTTACAAGAAGCCACAGGTCGCCGAGGAGCCTTTTTCATGGCACCAGTTTCGGGATGTTGGATGTTTGTGGTTTTGCGCGGAAGCCGGCTTTTGCAGGGATTTGGGCATGGCACATCGAAATATCTGGATCTTTTTATTGTCTGACATGGCTGCAAGGAACAGATGGAAGCTGGAAGCTCAGCGGGGGACCTTTGAGTTCGAAGGGGTCTGCGGATTAAGGGCCAGAGATCAGGCTTTGACGGTTGAAGGGTAAGGTTTGTACTGTGAGTGATGGTATTGAGAATTCAAAGCTTTGTGTCCGGTTTGGAGATCTGACTGGGGCCCCGGACCCTGCAGCCAATCAGGTGTAACTTTTGGATCTGTCCTTTGCGTGCCGTTTTTTCATTTCAAGCCTCACGACATGTAAGGTGTTGCTGGGGCTTCCCTCAAGCTGAGCGTCTTGCTCCACAATAGCTTGACAGACAAGCCCCAAGAGGAGCTTTAAGCTTTGACTTTGTAAGACCCTGACCCCGTGAAAGCTTCAACTCATCCCTCCTTCCGCCCCCCTTATCTCGGGGCCTTCGACGAAGATGGCGCCTGCAAACGGACCGGGGGGGCAGATAGGGCTGAGCTTCCTTCACATGGCTGCAGTTTTGTCGGCATTGCAAGTTACAAGTGCCCCAACTTGCTCATAGGCTTCAGAGCCAGACACTACAACAGAAGTCAGAGATCCAAAATCCGCCAAAGCCTTCGCGGGTGGAAATGCTGTGGCGGCATCGCTCGCGTCATGTGCTTGGTCGTAGCCCCTAAGGATTTTAATTTGGGTGGTCGAGAAGAATGTAGGCATCCTCTAGGGTATGGCGTTGTGCTGACTGGACCTTTGCACCTTACCCCTACCAGAGAAGCAGACTGAGTGCTTCACACACAAAAGCCTGTGGTGCAGGACCTCCCGCGATGCAGGCGGCCAGTGTGAGCGACCTCGCCACACCCGAACCCGAAACCCCAGAGTCCTAGTATGTCGGGTTTGTACATTGCGCTCTACTCAGACGGTCGATTGACAAGTTGGTGGTGCAAGCGGTGGGTAGTGGTCACGAGCCTGCAGTTGAGCAGGGTCGCCGAACAAAATCAGAGCCCAAGCAGAGGGCATCTCCGCAGGACCTCCTGTCCCTAGTTTCCGCCTTCTTCGCGGGCGACGACTTCGGCTCGCAGCCGCGGTTCGTGGTGCAGGCGAGCCGAGGGTTTGCGTCGAAGGGGCGGATTGGATCAGGATTCGAGACTTTTGCAAGTGGGCCTCAGGATAGAGCAGTCGCAACAGAAAGTATTGTACTGACATCCAGGCAGATTGCGGCGATGGTCGGCTCCTCGTCGAGCTCTTCGAGCTCGTCAAGGCCAGATTATGATTGCATTGTCGAGAAAGAGTTGGGTTTGCTAACTGCGAAAAACTTTGACTAGCCTAGCACATCATCGCACGAAAGCCCATTCCACAACTTGGGGCGCCACACCATATCACGCACAGCCGAAGCCTCGACGCCGACAACACCAAACCGCAAAATCATGTAATCGCTGTAGGTTTGTCTTTGTTGATATTCAAGACTGACGTGAGGCTTCGTGTGTCCCGGATTCACGGTTTGCCAGGGGTGGGTGCAGGCTTCAGGTCTGGAGTGAGGCAACGTAGTTCTGAGCTCTTCGAAGGCTTCAGACAGCTGGGTGAGTTTTTTTGCTAGTTGTAGTGGAAGCAGTTAGAAAGCTCCCCAGTCTTGCCGAGTCTGATCGTCTTTCGCTTGTCCTCCCCTGCACTTTGCTCGAGCTGCTGTAACTTGGCATTCTCATTTCTCAACAGCGGACGACAGCCGTTCAATGCAAGAGTTCCTGCCTCACCCTTCAACAGTGACCGGAAGGAGACTCCGCGTGGCAAGGTCATGAAGGCGGGCCTGCTCGATTTGGGGTTCATGGCTCGTGACCGTCGGGACTTGGGGTGCTTCACATTAACCCGTCTTGCTGCTACCACGGTCAATTGAAATGTCTTGAATTTCTCCGGCATGATCCATCTGAGCCGAAGCGACCCTGATATCCACACTCTCGCTGAGCCTGAGAGGACTTTCCGCTGACAATGGTGGGCATCGGCGGTGACGAGGCTCATTGTGTGCAAGTTCAAAGCTTTGGATTCAAAGTTTGGTGTCTGTGTGCGTGGGGGATAAGGGCCACGGGGCGTTCTGGCAAGACTTTTGCCGTTGGGAGTCGTGACGTCCAGAGGGCCCCCCTGCCCCATGAGCTTAGCTCCTCAGCTCCAGCGCAGGAGAGCCTGGTGGCGCCAAAGATCGGAATGTGCGCGAAGCGCATTCCGCACAAGGCTCGTCTTACACGTCTCGGCAATTTTGTAGGCTTGTGGAAAGTCATGCAGTGTCCGCGAAGCTTCTTGCTGTGATAAGCGCAGTTCGCTCCGGGCCAGAGGAGTCCAGCAGAGAGTACTGCGGAGGTGTTGACGGGCGACGTGCGAAGCCGCGGCGCCGTTGTGGCTGCCCTGCAGCTAGGCTCAAGGTTTGAAGAAAGTATGCCATGGCCCTGTTGCAGGTAAAGGTGAGCCGACCGCTCCTGAACCTAGGGTTTCGGAAAGCTTGATCCGCTCCTTGTAAACCTCAGAATGCCCGAGGAAGCAGAGGAAGATCGATGCTCATCGGACTCTCTTCCTGCAGGCACTGGGAAGAACCGGAGCACAAGCACTGTACCTTTGTTGCCTTCCGGGTCGAGACCACTCGAAGCCGTGCGGGAAGACTGCTGCTCTTCCGCAGGTCTGCCAGGACCGCCCGCGGCGGGACGCTTCAGCGGTGTCGGGCCCTGTTGCCACCTTTGCCCGGCAGGCTGGGTCGACCTCCCGTCTTAAGGCCCTTAAGGTCGCCTTTTTGTCAAAACATGCGAGTCCTGGCTGCCATCGAACATCATCGAACTCTTTTGATTGAGACGTTGCCTTCTTTCAGGGCTCACCAGCTGGACCTTGATAGTCATGTTGACGAGACTGAACATGCGGATGAGACTCCCGCAGAACGGCTGGGATAAGGAAACGAAGTAGAGGAGACTGGGGAGGACCGGAACCCGACGACGACGACGCTGAGCTGTTGATGCTATCTATGGTGGTGGTGATGATGATCATGTCAGGAGGTCGTTCTCGTCGTCTTTGTTTGCAGGTGTCGTTGTGGGTGCAGTTGCAGCCGGTGCTTCAGTTGTCGCAGTAGCATGAACATTATCGTTGGTATTGTCGTGGTAAGTCTCGAGCAGACCCAGCTGCCACAGGCGATGGGAAACGCAGCAGGCAGTGAGGTGCGCTCGCCGCACTTCGGGGGTCTTGTTGCCTCTGCCCAAATGTCGCGGTCAGCACAAACCTGAAGCCGGTTCCTGTCTGACCCGGAGACAGAAGCTCTTCTGGTGCAGGTGCTCTTTGCAGCTTTGCTCGAGGACCCGCTTTGGCCTTTGTAAGCTTGCTAGGACTCACAGACAGTTTCTGGCTTCCAGTTTGCTAGGCAGGGAGCACCAATTCCATCACTCAAGACTTTGTGCCAGCGATCAGGATGCCGAGGATTGCGCCGAGCTCGCAAAGGGCGGCATGGGGCTCTGCCTTGCAGAGGCCAGGCTCGTTCTTTTTCGCATCTTTATTGGTGAGACCTGCATGGCAAGCTGGAGTAAGTGAGTGATGTGCGGATGTGGCACGGAAGAGATCTATGATCAATGCGGTACAGATGTTATTCCGGTAGAACATGCAACATTTTCGTAACAGCTGCTGCAGCACAACAGTGTTACAGAATGTTGTGTGAGCATATTTCTCGAAGGCATCTTGCCGTAGTGTGAAGCCAGCGTGGCACCGTGTACTTGCCAGATTCTCATATTAGCGATGTAAGATAAGCATCGTAATATGTTTGCTATCAGGCTTTCATCCTGCAGGGTAAAACAAACTGAAGAAAACGTGTTCGTGCTGTAGTTGGACCATACAGTCGTTTGCAGTCGTCTAAACACATCACCGCATCTAACTGTGAAATCCTACCACGATTAGTGAGACAAATGTATGTGTGCATGTATATATGTGTATACTTGTCTGTAGGTACATGAAGACGAACCATTCCGAAGCAAGCTGTCGATGTAAAGCATCATGTTACAGCAGCAATGCAGTGCACCACGAGACCATGCGACGACGCCGATCAGCACAACGTGGCATAAGCCCACAGAGGATAGAGTCTAGGGTTAATTCTATAAACACACTGCAAGGTACGGTAGTAGTGTCAAATAAGTCGGGAGGGCAGAGTAACACAGTTGCATTAGTTCATGATCCAGTGGCGTATGTGCTACACACAATCAAACATGAGAGTTCTGGTGTAGCTGCCCCAGCCGTGCGACAACAGGGGATTCCTGGGATGCATCGGTAGCAAACTTGTCTTTAGCAGTGCACTGCTGGTATTCCATTTAGGAATTCAGAAGGGCTCAGGGGCTCGGGGGGCATGAACGAGGGCTGATCATTGCGCAAGCGGTGGATTGTTCAAGGGTCGGCATTTACACAGAAGCTCGCCTGGAGATGGAGCCAAGAGTTTGAAGGCTCTTGTCTTTTTGGAGCTTCATTCTCGAGGCTGAGCTAGTCGGAACACCAGAACCCGAAGCTTCCCACCAGGTGCAGTCCCACTCGCCCGGGCAGCTGAGTCGCACGAGTGCAACGCGTACTGTGAAGCTGGTAGAGGTTTGAGCAGGGTTCAGAGTCGTTCAGAGTCTGCGGCCCGGGGTTCGGGTCGGTTGATGGGCTCTCGAATCGCTTGAGAGGGTTGAGGTATCACGTAGGGTCAACAGTGTGGGACCTGACATGTCGAAGCAGAAGCTTCCGAAGAGCAGGTCTCAAGCTGGCAGCTTCCGTATCCAGAGGCCCAACGTCCTGGTGGCCCCTGCAGCCGCACTAGCGATGGCTGCGGCGATGGTGGGGCTCTTCCCACAGGCATCACTTTCCGGGATGCTTAGGTCTCAGGTGTTTCTGGACTTCAACTTGTCTTGCTGGGTGGTGCTGAGATTCTCGGGTTCTACACTTAGGCCGTGGGGGGCCTGGACCAATCTGGACCAAATGGTTCGTAAGCCTCTGCATGCGCCCTGACACCCCGAAGACTTCGAATCATTGAGCAGGGTGTCGCCAGACCAACTCCTCTGCACCGTTCTGCACCAGGATGTGAAGCTGGCGCAACCTTACCCCATGCGGGACGAGCTGCTTGGATCTCTCAAGTCTGGAGCGGGGCCCCTTAGCCCCTTAGGCCTTCCGCAAAGCCTCGGTAAGCACACGTCGCTAAGGACCGGGGACTGCGACGTCTTCTGCCAGGTGCCGGGATTGGTTTCTCCAACAGCTGTGTCCAGTCGAGAGTCGCAGACTGCGCCTTTTTGCGGAGCTCTGGCTCGGCAACGACTGCTGAGAGGTGCTCTCCAGACGAAACTTCCGAGTGCGCTTCGCGCTTCCCGAGGATCTGCCGGCGCTGGAAGTCTTAGAGGAGCGAAGGTTAGGGCTCCGCTCTGCTCCGCTCTGCACTGCGCACTGCTGATTCTTTGCTGTGGGCCCGGTGGCGCCTGAGTTCTTTCCTCGCAGTGCAATGTCGGCAGGAGATGGCATGGAAGAAGCACATGCGCACCCCCAGAGAAGGCGCCTGGCTTGGGGCTTGAGGCTGATCTCTGTGCACCCTGAGCCTGAAACTGCCCGAAGCAAGGGCGTTGCAGCGCTGAAGTGCGAATTCCCCAAGTCAGAACGTATGCGAGGCGCCCCTTCGTTTACAGCCTCAACACATTGTGCCAAATAGCGATCCAGGCCTGCTGAAGCGGCTCCAAACCTCTCCGACGACGAACTTCGCCTTGGAGGTGGACGGGCAGGCGGAAGGGAGCCGATGTGCGGACCAGCGGGACCAGCAGTGCCGGTTTGAAACTCCAGCACCGAGGACGTGTCTTGGTGCTTGACAGCTTCACGAAAAGCCATTCAGCGCCCGCAGAGACCAGACAACATCACTTCCCGCACCGTAGCGACCAAGAGACTTCCTGCAAAGAGCCCTCTCGTAGTACCATGCAGAGTCGCAGGTGCGGGCTGTTCTGTATACGCAGCGCATCCGCAAGCCGGAGGACGTTGCTCGGCTTTGATGCTAGGCCTCGGACCTCGGGATTATCTGCGAGAAGATGCTGATGACACCTGAAAGAAGTACCCCTGCATGACTTAGCCTTGAACCTCACATCCTGATTCGCTCTATGGGGCCCCCCGTTCGACAGGAAAGGTGTTTCTTGTAACCTTGGTATCCGAAGAGTCGGCAGTTTTAGTGAGGTTTATCGGCAGAAGCTCCAGCAGGCTGGGAAGGGAGTCAGTTGGAGTCTCCCCGTGGTGAACTTCTGTGGCCCTCCCGAACCTTTCGGCGGAAATTGACAGGTCTTCGAGGGCCACGTGGAGGGCGGTCCTGTGCTTCAGCTCATCGCCATCCATGCCCACACGGAGCACAGGCTTCACATATCTTCACATTGAGCTGTGCAATGGTACCAGGGTACCAGGGTACCAGGGTACCAGGGTACCAGTATCGGGGGGGGCCCCTGGCCCTGGACTGCGGGCAGCTTCCGGGTCAGATCTGGTCAGAGCTCAGTTGAGCCCACAAGAAGAGCGACCCCCTTCAAAATCCCCAAAACCCAAAGACCGCAGGGGACTCGGCACGGAGCTGCGCAGCTTCGCCCTCCACCTGGCCGGGCCTCCGCAAATCATGGAGTTCTTGGGACGTGTTTTTTGTTTTACAGGCCTTTCTTGGGGTCTGAGGTTTAGGGCCTTAGGGCGTTTTGGTTTGTTCGCGTGTCCATGCATCGTTTCCGGAGAGTTGTGCGTTTCTAAAAACAACAAGGAGCTTACTGTGGCCATAATAAAGGCTCAATATGGCCATAATAGGGCTGGTTCCGAATGGTTTTGAAGCAGTTGCAAAGTGGTTCTGAGCAAGTTCCAATTCCCAGCTTGTTCTGAACAGGACAATGTTGAGGAATCGTCTCAAATACCAGGAGTGGCATGGGCCCACAAGCTGAATCGTTGTGCAAGCAGCGATACTAGAAATCGTCGATTTCAACGAACAGCCAGTGAGCCACTGGGAGGGTGCATCAACTGCTGCCACTCCCGGAATCTCGTGTTTTTCTTGCGTCTTGCACAGTTTCGGTTCCTCTCTGAAGTCCTTCCGTCCTCAGGTCCTTATAGGTCCTGTGGTGAGGAGCTGCATGACAGACAGGTGAGGAGGCAAATCAGAAGCCTGTGAGATTTGTCTTCGTTATTGGTGTGCTTAACTCATTTCTCATGGTCACTGTTGCTGCGGTGACCTACGGGGCAGTCTGGAGGAACGGTGGTTGGGCCATTGGGGCCTTTTCCAGGCCCGCCTCGACCCGACAATCGAGTCCGTGTGCGCTGTGACTCTGCGCCCGGCAAGCATTTGGGAAGAAAGGGTCCATTGGAGATGTGCGCGGCGTTCCGATGAGCAGATGCCGAAAGAAACTTGTTCGACGGATGTTAGTTTCTGCAATGTGCAGGGTTGCCCGAGGGTCCGAGGGTCGAATATGCCACCGATCCAGCGGCCACCTCAAACTCCGGCCTGCTGTCCCTTGGAACGATTGGGATTGTGGCAGCTTAGGTGTCACGACTACGCCAGCAGCGGAGTGAAGAATATGCAGCAGTATGTGGACCCTGGGTTTCATGGGAGCTTCGAATAAAGCCTGCCTGCACATGAAGGCCCCAGCTAAGTCCATTCTGAAGTGCAAGCTTTCGGACATGGCATCTGGTTAAACCGGGCTGGGCGCGTCCCAAGCCGTTTTCAGCAGGACATGCACGTCCACGGCAAGGTGAACGACCGAATTCTTACGCTGCATGGTCAGCATTCCTGTCAGAGGGTGGTTGTGGGGAGATCAGGAAAGTTCAGAAGGGGCAGCAATGAAATGTTCGCGGATGAAGATCAGTTCCTTAGCGAGTCCGAAAGTGTGATTCGAGAGGACCAACACACTTAACAAAAGCGAACGCCCGAGGTTTCACACTTCCTACGGCGCCAAAGTCCTCGGCTTGGTCCCGGGCTACCGGCCGGAGGAGCACCGAAGCGAGAAGGGAGTCCTTGTATGCCAGAGTATGTATGTATCTGAGTATAAATAAATCATGTATATATTTTCTAAATTTTGTTATACACATGCACATGCACATGTGTTTATAAACATAAATCAGCAAGTATGCATCTATACAAAGGTGCATATTTATACACACGTATATATTCGTATATATGATGTATGTATATGTATTAAAGAAGTAATCAAATATGTATACATATATGCTCCCGGGTCACGGGCCCCCACCCACCTCCCCCCCCCATGGTATCCCCCGCGGCCCCCTCTTTGAATGGTATCTCGACCGCACAATCGGAGCGAACCTACGCAAACCAGAGCGAGGGAGGACGATGGAGAATGATCCCAGCCAGTGCTTCTTCACAGGAGGGGAGAACCGCATGAGAGCAGGGACAGCAGCACCGTTTGCAAGGAGAAAAGAGCAACATCATGTTTTGTATGGTAACGGGCACGTAACGATGACATTACTGCTAACAAGCGGCAGCAACCATACCATATCTCTGTAAAACACACTGCCCCACACAGGCGGGGCGAGGCCAACCAAAACGGCCACAGGCCCCACCCCGCAGGGGGGGGAGGGGACCAGGNAGTATTAGTATTAGTATTAGTATTAGTATTAGCATTAGTATTGTTACTGTTATTAGTATTGGCAGCCCTGCATCATATATGTATACATACACATACATTCCTACATACATAATTACGTACATACTGACATACATACACACTTACACTCATATGTAGACATACATAATGAACAAATGTACTTATCTATGTACATATATATATATACATATTAAATAAGGATACCAATACTAATAACAGTAACAATACTAATGCTAATACTAGTACTAGTACTAATACTAATACTAGTACTAATACTAATACTAATACTAATAACGAATAGCGAATAAAACTACTACTGCTACTACTACTACTACTACTACTACTACTACTACTATTGCTACTACTACTACCACTACTACTACTACGACGACGACTACTACTACAACTACTACTACTACTACTACTACTGCCCTACTTCTACCACTACTACTACTACTACTAATACTAATACTGATACCATGAGACATACGAATATTAATACTAATACTGATACTGATACGGGTATTGATTCTGATAACAATAACAATCAAAAGGCAGGTATAGCTATTGTTATGGTAGTTACCGCTTTTAACTTGATAGTCTTATTCGTGTTTATGGTACTCCGCGACCTAAAGCTGTGTACCAAGCTCACGTCCGAGCTGCTCAGGTATACATCCACCGTATGTTCTACCATCTGCCTGCGTTGTGGAGTCAATAAGCCCTGTTTCCCTCACGTCCACAAGACTCCTGCCCTGATTTGCGATCTTCCTGAAATCAACAGGTGCAAAAAGGCAACAGTTTTCCAACAATTTCAAAACTTCTGAAATTTAGAAGATTGCAAAAAATTGTTCATGTGGCATTAGAGTGTTTGGTTTGTTCTTGCTCCTGTGCTGATGGGTCTTTGTCAGCAATGCCTTGTGGAGCCCATGTGATATACCTTGGAGCACTCTTCAGCTATGGTTGCCTCCGCCATGTTGGTCCTAATATCTTGGAAGTTCCCCAAGTTCTACATGGCCTAATTCCGCCGACACGTCCCAATTTCTTGGTAGTCGAAAAGTTTTGAAAGTATAAGAAGGATAGAACAGCCGAGCAATTCGGCAGTCAAGTGGCCCAAACAGAGTGCCTGTAGAGTTGCGCTGGACCAGCTGCCAATTCAATTCTTTGCCAGTTCGCTACGATGTCCTCCGGAGCAGGTCCACCCAAATTCTTTGCCTTGAGCGAAAGCGCAGTCGCAGAATCACGACTGTTTTGCCAGACTGTTGGAAGTTTGGATCAAGATGATCATCTTTACTTAATCACTGTCTTTGATGGGGATGGCAGCCCACTGCCATATGATGACGGAGTGGCCTGCGCCCTGGCGGTCGCATGCATCGATCTAATCAATGCATGTTCGCGATCTCGAGGAGGCCATTCTGTTGCATGTGCGTACAGATTGGCCGCGATTCGATGTTCGAGTGTCTTGCTAAGCAAATTTGTGCGCATCCTACTATTGGATTCCAAGCAATCCCTTTGTTTTGGGTTGTCGTGTGTACTGGGTTGTGACATCTTGGAACTTTTTGTGGAAGTTTCGAAACTTTGGAAATGTCCAAAACTTCCAAAAAGTTAGTCTCACTGTTCTGGATTTTCGTGTGTACTAGGTTCTGAGATTTGGAAACTTTTCGAAATTTTGCAACGTGTGGAACTTCTGGAATGTTTGGAAATTTTGTAAATTTGGAACTTTGTGATCATTTCGAAATTCTTGGAACTTTGGAAGTGTCCAAGTTTGCAAAATGTTTGGGGCGAGATCTTGAGATCGTCATAGTTCGGAAACCTAAGCAAGCACTTCGTGCAGTGCGAAGCGAAGCAGAGTGCTTGTTTGGAATTTAGGTTATTGTTGTCGGAATATTTTGACCAAGCAGCAGGGTTGGGCATAGAAGTGAGTGCTCGGCGGGTTTGCAGCTGATTCCATTCCTCAAGCCCCGCCATTCCCATGCTGCGGGTTCAAGGTAGGGAGGGTCCGAGCGTGCCAGGACTTCGAGAACGAAGCCACTGGAGTTCTGATCCAGTACAAGTCTCCACCTCAAGATCTTTGTGGTGTGGAAAAGAGCCAGGGGCCAGCGGTGGCGCGCAGCAGTGTAGGACGAAACGGTCTCGTCGTGTTTTCCCAGGCCCAAGGACTGGGCCTTCGAGCCGGCGCTCAGCATCGAGCCGAAGGCTCCGGAGGCCAAGCAGGAGGTGGTGAAGAGGAAGGCGCCTTCCTGGGAGTTCTCTCTTTGAGACAACATGTGGGAGTTGGGGTGTGAGCTCTCTAGACCCCAAGCCTTGCCAAATCCCAAACCCTGAAACTGCCTCAGAGCAGATTCTTAGAGGAGGAGCCACAAGTGGCTTCACTGGAAATTCTGTCTTCCATCATGACAGAGATGGGCTACGTGCCTCGGCGTGAAGACGGAGGAAGCCCCAAGACCTGCAGATCTGCGGGATGCCTGATGCCTGAACTAGCCTGCTATGAAAATGCTGCTGTTCCCTTGTGGGAGTGCGCGCATCGGAAAGACCGCCTCCGAATGTTTTGAAAGGGAGTCTCGGCTTTCTCTGGAGCCGCCACGAAGATGCACTCAGGAAGTCGACATGGACAACCTGGACCAGGGATTCTTTTCCAGCGGACTGGACTCCTTCGACATGGGCGTCATCCAAAACAGGCCCAACTCTCAACGATCAAGCCGCTTCTTTCCAAATATTTCCAAGCTTGAAGCTGTCCCTTTCAGTTCGTGAGATTTCCGTTTCTCTCTGTTTGAGCTGTAGATTTTGCCCCTCGTCCAACACCACATCACGTCACTCCTTGCTGATGATGGCGTTGATGTCGATGCAGGGTGCGGCTTCCATGTTTTGATTCCGCGGGCTTGGGCTGCAGGCTGGGGCGTGCTCTTGGCCGGACACTGCCCGCGACGCTGATGTTGGATCTCCCCACGGTGAAGGCTTGGGCTCCGGTTTGGTTTGGTGAGAAGAGCAGAAGTCGCGAAGTTCCGCTTGAAGCCTTGAGCTGTGAGTGCCCAGTCCATCTCGAAACAAGTCTGGCCTAGTAGCAGCTGAGCGTCTCCTGTTTAGGTGTCGGGGGTGTGCTGGGCTAAGTTCAGGAGCTGACGGAGCACCTCGACAAGGAGCGCGGCGTGAGCGCTCAAGGCCCAGCCCGGCCGCCGTTTTTGTGCCGAAGAGCAGACCCTCGGCTCAGGTGCCGCCGAAGCCGAGGCCATCACAGCTAATACCGAGGCCGCTGCTCTGTGGCTGTGTTTGGGTACCGACATGGCAACCTCAGCGGAAGGGCCAGCGGGTAGACAATTGCCGCACGAGGCGGTGTGGATCCGGAGTTAAAGGAACTCACCAATGCCGAAGTCCTAGTGGGATTTTGAAAAGGGAAGCGAACTGAAAGACCTTGATGTAGCTGTTGGATCCCGAAGTTACGACATCCGCTGTTCACCGACTCCAGGGCCTTCTTGGAGCACAACTCGCCTGGAGCAATCGCGCGTAGAGACTTTGGAAGATTTTGCACCCATCTTAAGATATGATAGAACGGGGATGCCGAGCGAGTGCCCCCGTCAATGCTCCATGGTCAGGTCATTGAGGAGCGGCGCGAGCGCCCGGAGCGTCGGACAGAGACTCGGCTGGCAAAAACGTGTTAACCCGTGACCTCTGACCTCTTCGGGGGCTCAACGGCTCAACATCCGAACGTCCCGACATCCCGTCCCGTCTCCGAGGCCCTGGCCCCGGCCTCGTCTCCTTTCCACCTCAGCAGGAGCGTGCCAGCGACGAGACCATCACCGAGTGGGTACGCTGCTGGCGTCAGTACCTCTACAAGAAGCAGAAGGCGCCTCCGAGTGCGAGGGCGTGTCCCATTCATTGCATGCTGTTTTTGTCTTCTTCACTGCGCTGGTGCAGCACGCGGATGATTTTCGTTGGCCAGGCGCGGCAGCGCAGCGCCTCCCCGCGCCAACGCCGCTCACGAAGTACAGGGAGGAGTCGAGGCGAGAGCGGATCTTTTCGGGCTCTGCTAGCCGCTGTGCCTTCCGGGATCTTCCGAACATCAAGTCACAGGTCGAAGGCTTTTTAGAGCGGGATCCTGGCATCCTGGCATGGGGGGTCTGTCTCTGTCTTTGGCCTCCTTGCTGCAGGCCCCGGCCCCTGGGAGGAGATGAAGTCCGAGGACGTCTTTGAGCTCTGAGCGACTTTGAGCTCTCGTCCGAGTCCGTTGCCTTGAGGGCAGAGTTGGGAGTTGAGAGGCTTCTGGCTTCTCGAACTCTTAGAAACCTCAGACCTCAGCTTGCACCCCAGGTGTAACGTTCCATGTGCCGCTTCTGGCCTTCAGTACGTTGGGACGATTTCAGACGTCGAGCTGAGCTCCCTGACTGTGTTCACAAAAGGAGCTGGAGAAGATCCAAACCAAGCTGGCGTGGCTTTTGAGGCTGGATTGGCCGGAAGCTTCCGAGGTTCCAGAGTCCAGGGTTAAGTTTGTTTCGTGTGTGCTTTGTGCAGTTTCGAGCTTCGCAATGCCAAGCTCTGGCCATGACCGTAGTAACTTGGAACATCGTGGCTTTCGTCGGCACTGTGGTCCCAACAACGTCGACATCGACCAGTATTGTACATTCGAGACTTTCGAGTAACAACATGGGTCTACATCAGAATGCAGAGCTGCTGCCGGAAGGAGCAGTCGGGGAGTCGAAGTAGTCGCAGCAGTCGTCGCAATGACAGCAGCAGCAGCCACAGCACAAGGAGCAGTATCAGTCTTAGAGGCAGCAGGAGTAGGAGGAGCAGGAACACTAGGAGTATTGGCAGCAGTGGAATAGCAGGGCAGTGCTTGGAGTACTATGAGGAGCTACAGGAGGAGGAAGAGGAGGCGGACGAGGACTTGACTAGTCGTGACAGCAACACTCGGAGTGGAAGTTGGACTCATGATCACGATCATACATGTGCATGATTATCAACATCATCATCGCCATCGCGATCGCCATCGTCGCCATCGTCGTCATCATCGCCATCATTACCATCGTCATGATCGTCAGCATCATCATCATCGTCATCATCATTATCATGTTCAGGAGCCTACTCAACATCATCGAAAAAGATCGGCACTGGTCAGCACTGGCAGTGGCAGCAGCAGCAGCGGCAGCAGCAGCAGCAACAACAACAGCAGCAGCAGCAAGCGGCAACAACAGCAACAGATGACGATAGGCATGACAGGGGCAAGGACAGGGTCGCTTGTGTGATCGATGAGAAGGACAGCAGTTCTGATTTGCACCTGCATCCCGTTTTTCCGCCGGTTCCTGCTCGTGCTCCTTCTCCGCTCTTCTTCCTGTCCTCTTCCCCTCATCTGACCCACGACACAATCGGTTTCATGGCTGTGGCATGCACCAACTCGTCAGAAGCAGGTTGTCGTTCAGGATTGCTGGTTGCTGGTTGAGAGTTCGAATTCTTGAACTCGGAGCTCCGAATCCAGCCCCAGCAGTTTGGACGAGGCTCCCGCAAAACCAGCGAAGGCTCCAGCATGTCGCAGACAAACCCCATGCCGCTGGGAATTCACGGAAGTGGTCGGGTCTGAGGTTGGCTCCGGAGTTTGGATTTGCATAACTGTTGGAGAGGTAGTGCAGGTAATGCCTCGTTGCGGTTGTTGTGGCTGTTTGACCTTCAAGCCAAGCTTGTGCTCTTGAGCTTTTGGGGTCGTGTCAGACTTTGGAAGGAGACTCCGTTTACACGGCACTGCTGCTTCGTTGTCCTGAGCCCGGCCTGCGCCTTTGCTTTGTGCTCCGAGGAGAACGAGGCGCTCTTCCTTTGTGAGCTCCGTGTCGTCCTGGATTCCGTGTGGCGGACTCAACAGGAAGTCTACCAGCCCTCTGGACTTTGGGGTCGCCTTCATCCCTCGACCTTCGCTTCAGGCTCGGCCCGCTCTTCATGGCCTCTGGCTTGGTGCAGGAGCCCGAAAGCGGAAAGCTTGAAACCGCAAGTCCCGGAATCCTCGAATCCCGACTTTCGTGAGAGGACATGAAGCCGCGAAGCTTGCAAGATGCCAGGGATGATATGGAGGGCCCCCTTGGCATCAAAGGGGAATTGCGGGCTTCCACTCAAGGACTGCTTGTACTCCAGCCATGGTTTTTGGGACTGAGGCTGTGCCTTGTCTTTGGGGGGCAGTGCTGCCTCACGGCACAAGGAGCTGCTGAGCCACTCGGACTCGGGAGCCGAAGTGTTTTGCAGAAGTTTCTGCGATCTGTCTTGGGCTTTGCTCGAGCGAAGCGAGAAGCGAGGTCTCATGAAGCTCGATCAGGCGAGCCGCTTCCCCAAGGAGCTCCAGCGCTTTGTGTTCCAATTCTCCCGAAGCTCTTTCGAAGCTCTTCCGAACTCATCTCTTGCTCTTGCGGTGTTTTGGCCAGGTTTCTGCCCGGAGTGCCTCGCCAGTGCCGCGGCTGCCGTGCGGGGCCCGGGCTCGAGGCTCGAGGCTCGAGGCTCGAGGATCGCAGGTGGCAGGGTTCCGCCAGCAGATTCCTTGCTCTAAGACTCTAAGACCTGGAAAGCAGGAGATCCGCCCAGTTCTCCAGAAAATTAGAGCAATGTTGGGAGATAGCCGGTTACTGGCGAAAGTCCCAGGCCGCAGTTCCTTCCCGCGCAGCAGGGGATCATGGCCTGAGTCCTCTTCGCCCGAGAGGGCAAAGCTCCCTGCCACGAGTTTCAATCTTTGTCGAATAAGAGCGCCCTCTTCGTGGCTGGCCGCAGACAGCCCCGAAAAAAAGGGAGAAGGTTGCGGAGCAGCGGGGTGGGGTGGCTTGAGTGGCTTGAGTGGCTTGAGCTTGAGCGTGCGGTCTAGGAGTCTGGGGCCTAGGGTTTTTGTTTTGGACAGGATCAGGTCGCTGTAGACTCTTGTGCAGGTTGTGTTGGTTTGCCTTGGGGTTTGCCAATCTCTGTACCGTGCTGGGCCAGATATGGCCTGCCACCCAAAACGCTCGAAGGTTCAGGAGTACCAGTACAGGTCAAGCTGCTTGATTCCCTTCTGAAGGGGCTCGCTCCGCTTCAAACAGTGTCCCATCCTGAAATCGTCAAGGCCCACCCAGCCACGAAGCCCTCCATCCGTTGCGATCCATGCCAGCATAACGCAGCATAGTCGTAGTGTCATAGTGATGATGTGAGAGTCGCGTGAAGAAGCAGCAGCAGCAGCGATGCTGACACAAATCGTAGTCACACCAAAGGACCTGATGATGAGGCATCAGCGAGAATGTAAGAGGACCCGCTGTGGGAGAGAGCTTCATGATCGAGGGGCATGAGAAGTCTTGGTCTACAGGCTTTCCTGAGACGACCCCAGCACCCCACAGCAAAGGCAGAGATTAGAGATGCTCCCGGTTCCGGTCTGTGGTGAGGGAGCATGACAGTGTGAGCGTGAGGATTGCTTCGGCGAGTGTGCGCAACCGAGACCGAACTTTCCTCAAGGCCTGGGCCGCCTGGGCCGGGGCGGTTTTCAGGTCGTGGGCTCGTGAGGTGTCATTGGGATTGGAACATGTTTGCTCCTAAAGGCGTCTAGCACCAGATCATTCTTGGTACCTTTTTTTTCGAACGCGCAGGGCACAGTGCGTCTGTTGTCCGTCAGCACCGACTGCTTTCAAACTGTCTACTCTAAGGGATTGCAATTATGCATGCCTTTTCGGGCTGGGTTTGTGGATGAGTCGTCGCCAATTCTCTCGATTCTGGGAGTAAGGCTGGTCCATGCGGACAAGAGTGCTGGAGCCATGCGCTGCGCAAATCTGTTGTAGTGACGGGATACTGAAAAAAACATTGTGAATGTCGGAGTGTTTCGGTGGATCATCAGACTGCATGTAGGAGATGCGGTGTGATGCCTCTGTTAGGCAGGATTCAGCCCAGTGTGGGCGGGGGCGGCCGGCCCTATTGGGAGAGAGTACATGTCGGTAAGCGTGAGACCCCATGAACGTAACCTGATATTCAAGTGTATCCATGTGTCGATAGAGGTGGCCTAATAATAGTTGAAGGCGTTGTTGGGAGTATAATTGCGAGGGAGTAGGAATGCGGTTGATATCGTACGCTAAGCCAGCCAAATATTCATTAGAACAATCCGAGTTGGTAGGTTCCAAAACTCTATGGTAAAACGATGACTTGATTTTGAAAACCCTCCGAAGGGATTTGAAATGGACTGTGTTCATTTTTTGTATCTGTGACGGGGAAAGAAGAGCACTGTCCATTGCATATGTTAGAATGGAAAGTACGATGGAGCGATATACTGTGAGTTTCCAGGAAGGAGGGAGTGATGAGTGAGAGAGAAGAGGGCGTAGAAGTTTGGAAGTTGAAACTGCTTGAGAAACACGATAGTTAAGAATTTTTCTACCGGAGGAGAGTGAGTCAAGGTAGACTCCTTATTTGACTTCGTCGGATAGGGGCACACGAGAAAGGTCATGGTCAAATCCAGAACAATGCCGACAATCACATGGATGTGCGCAAGCAGGTGAGCAATAAATACGCTGGTCTGAGTGTAGACGAAGGTGCTCACATTTTTCCTCGTTAATTTGTAAGCCTCGCTGGTGGCCATGATACTGAACTATATGAAAGAGGCGATTGAGTTGTTGGGACGAACAAGATAGTAGAGCAGTGTCGTCTGCATATTCTAGATCCCACAACGGGGAGGGAACATGAAAAACACCGGAGATCTCCCCATACATGGCTTCGTAAGTTTGTTCAATGTCAAAGAAGAGGTGAGTAAGGACTAAGCCGAAAAAATGCGGGGAGAGAGGACAGCCTTGTCGTAGGCCTTTAGTTTGCGTGTGCCTGGAAGATTTCTGTGAGGAATCTTTGACAACGAAGGTCGGATTGGCGGGAATGCCCGCATGTTCCATGGCGGCCTGTATGGCTGTAAAGGTAACTGAGTCAAAGGCCTTGCTCCAATCCAGAACAGAGCATGGAAGGGGGTATTTTGTCTTTCAAAGATCTCTATGAGTCTACGCATGACATGTATGGGCTGGGTGGTGGAGCGATTCTTCCTAAAACCATATTGGGTGTCTCGGATACGAGAGTCCGCATGTAACTCAAGGCGGCTTTGTAACAATTCTTGGTACCTACTGCGAGCTTTTGTCAAAAGTGATCGACGTTCGCGAGCTTGAGTACATGCAGGTTGCGTATGCGCTGGCAGCTAAATCGGACTCGGATCAGATTCCAATGGCTCGATTCAGCATCGGGGATCAGCCTGTATCTTGGATCAGCCTAGCAGGTCGGGTTTCTTTGCAGAAGGGTTGTCCATGAATTAGGCTTTCAATCTGCCCAATACCTGACGTGTCATACTTTCCAGGCGATTGACGATGTCGCGCCCTTCGCTTCAAGGTGTGGCACTTGTTTTTCTTGCTGGTGCCATTCCTTTATAACTTTACATTTTCACGACTCTGGTGCCTCAGGGCTTTGCAGTCATCAAATCAATTTGACATTCTCGCCTTGGTTGATTCGTCAAGATCTGGACGAACATGGAATCCCTTTAGGGATGAAGGCTGATTCCATGCTATAGATTAAGGAGGTTATTGCATGGAAGCAAGTGCGGGGACTTGCAGCAGAGGGTGTTGGAGTAGCAGCCTGTCTCCAGAGTCGGTGTGCCACCAAAACAGCGGAACTTTGCAGCCCTGAGCCCGAGTCCTTCAGAGCTTCGCAGAGCTTCGGAGGCCGGCGCTCCGCCGAATTCAGAACTCCGAGGCTCACGGCGGGTCACAGCGTCACGCGACTTTCGCATCTAAAGTAAATCCTGGCTTACCCACCCACCCCCCCCGAAGCAGACACCATTACCAAAGGAGTTTGAGGCTAGGGGTTGAGTCCCCCCGTCGCCAGTTCACACGACTTCTGCTGCAACTGGATCTGTTGGCTTCTGGTCGCCAGGTAGTGATGCCGTGATCCCATTTTGTTGCGTCTGCGCGAGTGTGAGTTGTAGCTGAGCTTGCTAGTGTAAACCTGACCGGGCGCATCATGGAGTGGAGCGTGCGTGCGTGCAAGAGGCTTGCAGCCATTGCTGCTGCAGTCTACTTCGTTTACTTCACGCATGCGCAAGCACCGGCCCTTGCACCTTCTGCCAGCTCCAACGACAGGTTCCAGCGCGCAGGCTTTATGAAGACCTCCGTGCCACGAGTCTACGCCATCCCTGGTGGCACCTGGGACACGGCCAGTGGTTCGCTAGGCTATTACGTGCCTCAGGGCACGGGAATGCGGCAGGTGGAAGCCTTGCGGACAGAATCCAGTGCCTGGAGACCTGCGCATCCCTTGGGGTTTCCTTGTCCACGACCACGGAGGGGTGGCTCTCATTGACGTTCCATACTACTCCCTGGACTTGGCAAAAAGGATCAAGAGAGTGGCACAGGGTAAGCCATTGCTGATCATCTTCACTCACAGCGATTTCCTGGGAGTGGCAGAGGTGGACAATTGGCGCAACAGCTTCGAGAGCGTGCGAATTGTCGCCCACGATTCCGACGCGATGAAAGGTGACGTCGAGAGATTGGTTGGCAATGGACCTTGGCAGGTGGGCGATTTCCATATCCATGCCGCCCCAGGGCACACAGAAGGCTCCTTGATAGTGAGCTCGAGAAGTCGGAGCACATCATTCGGAGGCGATTCTGCAGGAGTGTGGGAGGGGAAGCTCACCGGCTTTCCCGAGATGGCTTCAGCTGCAAGGCGCAATCAGTGTCCTTACGCCGGTTTGCTGACAATGCCCCATTCTACAGGTACTGGTTTCCTGGCCACGGCCTACCAATGCAGTTCGAGAGTCGTGCAGAAAGGAGGAAGCTCCTCCACCAGGTGGCAGATGGATTGGAGCAGGCCTCCCAGTCCGGCCAGGTGCTTGCACCCTGAGGTGCACTGCACGCACGTGGTGCAACCACGTTCGTGTCGCCTGATGCAGTTTTTGGCTTGAGAGATGTACAGCAGCGCATGATGGCTTTACACTGTGGTTCCTGGTACTAGTATGTGGTAGTGAAGCTGCAGTGAAACCTTTATGGTGCGTGGTGGGCTACATGTAGAAGTCTTCATGCGAATCTGTCCTGCCCAATCTGCACACAAGCGCAGCAGGGTAGCCTTTAGCCCTTTTGCGAGAACTGGATCGCGAGTGCGCGACAGTGAAACCATGGACTGCGATCGCTTTGCGATGCAACTATCCTGCAGTGGTAAAAACAACCGAAAGTCGCAGCAGCCGCATGAAGAAACACGAAGCGCCAAGAGCAACCCGTCCCAGAGGCTCTGATTCGGAGTCTGAGCCTCTGTGACTCCGGACCTTGATGCCCCGAGCAATCGATCTCGAGCTGCGAGCATCCCCAGACCACCGGCGCCCGCAAAGCGAAGACACGGCCTCCCAAGCCCAACCGCTGAACCGTTGAAGGGCTCCTCGCCGCCCGGGCCAGGCAAAGACCTCGAGAGTAAGGATGCCACAGGCCATGCCGCTGCACACTCATTTGAGGGCATCCGTCAGGTATGATTGCAGGTTGTCGAGGTCCAAGCGGTAGCCTAGAGCCTAGGGGCCCCTTGGCTCATTTCAGTGAGCATAAGGCATGTGGGGCTCGGGTTTTGCCGCTTTGAGTGTGCGGATCCCCGTGCAGATTGTGGATGATGACAGTGATGGGTCTGTCTCAGCGGCCTCAGTCTCAGGCCTTCTTTATGCCGAGCAGCAACTCAGATGTTCTCTTTGACATTTTTTGGTGCGATCCACATGTGCGTTCTTTCGTGCTCCTGTTTTTCAATGCGAAATAACGAGATATAATGAGATGGAACAAGAAACACACACACTCTCTCTCTCTCTATATATATATGCTGATATAGAGTGCAACGATACAGGGTTTATCAGAGACATGTACGCACACAATCTCTTGCTTGCCCCGAGGGGCCAGACGTTCGGACGCTGGACCCGCAAAGTGACACGGCTGCAGCGAAGATTAGAAGGTATAATGGGACATTGCTCCAAGCTTCATTCAGAGTGCTCACAAGAAGAGTGGGACATCTCCGTTTCGTTCATGGAACCTTTCCCGCTGCTGTTCCTGTCCCTCTGCCGCACCTCCAAGCGAAGCCGAAAGCGATGCACAACTCCAGGCCACACGCCCGAGATGTACAAAGACGTGCTCGCGGAGGGCATCCGCCTCAAGGCCGGCAAACCGGGCCAGCTGTAAAGCTGAGGCCTAAAGCAAAACAGACTTCAACGGCGAGTCTCAGGTTCTGGCAAACGATCCGAAGTTATAATGCCAGAACGCCTTTACCCTGTCCAATCAAGCCGGGCTGGATGCCCGAGAATCGCTCTGAACACCACAATTGAAGATGCTGCGTGCCAGAAATACCAAGCGGAGGGCGTCGGTTGGATGATCCAAGGCAAGGAACTTCGGGAGCACTTTGGTGGGTGATGTTTGGAGTTCAGTGTAGGATGCCGTTCTTGAGGTTCAGGTGCCAATTCGCAGGAAGGAGTGTGCAGAGTGCTTTCTGAGATAGCGGAAGGGAAGCTGTAATCAGGCCCAGCCCCTGGAGCTCCCGGCTTCGCGTCGCGAGGCTTTTTCGACCGCTGCGGTGGCATCCTCGCCGACGACATGGGCCTCGGGCACCGGGCCCAGTGGCGCCGCTTCCGGAGTGGAGCAAAGGCCCCCTCGCTGCCCGATGGCCAGTCGAGCCTGTCAGGAAGACGCTGATGACTCTGACCTTCCTGAGCTATCTCAAGGTGCCCACGGCTCTGGCTCTGATGGTCGGAGGTCTTGTCCAGATCCGGAAGAAGCCTTCAAAGCTGCCGTCTCTGCCAGAACTCCGTGTACTTGTAGGTGAAGGAGCGCGTTCCGGGGCCTGCCCTGGTGGTCGTGCCCTTGAGCTGCGCTGGGAATTGGCTGCGCGAGGCGGGGACGGGGAAGGGGGACAAGGGGGGAGCGCTTGTCTTGATCAAGGCCCCTGTAGGCCGCGTGGCTCCAGGAATTTTGCCTGCCTAACTCTGCATGAAGGCGAGGAAGTTCGTCCCGCACCTCTCGATCGCAAAGGCCGGTTCTTCGGCGGAGTCAAACCACTGTAGACTGATCGTGGATTGCTGCCCCGCCTCGTGGCCTTGTTTGCTTTCCTTGGAGACTTGAGCCGTGGGCTTGCAACGGTCCGGGCTTCGGCATGTGGCCATAGGCCATAGGGCTTCGCTTGGAATGGCGGGATTAGACAGAGCCGGAACACCAGGTCGGTTTTGGCATTGGTGATCTTTCATTCAAGGGCTTAAGGCGCATGATGCACGGGGCGCCGGGGAGGTTTGCGGCAACAGCAAAGAGAAGTCCCTGAGCTTGGACGACAACGAGATCTGGTTTGGGATGAAGGCGCCGGGGCGGTTGCTGAGGTTGCTGGTTTTGCGTCACGGCTGACTCTTTGCCCAGCTCGGCAAGGACATCATCGTTACGACCTACGAGACGGTGGTAAACATAGAGGCGACGACGGGTTTGGTCTGCGCGAGAGCTTTCAGCTCCAAGGCTGTGCAGTGGGCCTTCATTTGCAAGACAGGGTTTAGGAAAAGCCGGAAGCCGGAAGCCGGGACGGTTCCGAGACCCACCTTTCCGGCTCCTTTCTCTGCTTCACAGCTCCGCCTTTCTCTGCAGAACTACTTCGGGCGGATGTTCTGGAAGGCCGTGATCTTGGACGAGGCACGCCGCGGCACCGTCTGCGGGATGTTGAGGGCGAGCGAAAGAGAATGAGCCTGTTCCTTTGGCGTTTTCTTGCCTTCTTGACAACCTTCATCTACCGGCAATGTTGTTAGCATCCACCACGTTTCTCATCAAACATGACGTACCTTCCACATCGAAGTTTGCTCGCTTGGAACTCGCGAACCGCTACCCAGCACGCCGACGTCTCTGTGGCATTCTTGGGTGTTTGGACCTACTTGGCGTCCTGAGGCGTATCGTGCAAAGAACTCTGCCAGCCGAATCCGGGAGGCAAGGGCATCCTCGGTAAGCAGCGTTTAGAAAGCGACTCCGATTGTTCCAATGGCCAGACAGACGGGTTTAGGGTCAGGGGCTGTATTGCCAGAGCGTGGCTTTGCTTGGTTGACTTGAGCTTGGGGGAGGTCTTGCAGATCGCAGCCCTGCACGTAGAAACCCGAAGTGATCTTCTCATCCGAACTCCTGCTAGATTGAACTCCACCTAACCGAATGTTCCTTTCGAGATATTTTGTTCCTTGTTCCAGGCCTTGGAAGAGACACACAGCGCATGCCGAATTCTATTGACCGGCACGCCGCTCCAGGCCAGAGAGTTTGAAGGCTGTTGGAGTTTTGTCGGCAACTTATATGATGTTGTCGACGCACATGCTATATGCCAGTCGATGAAGGATAGGAGGCCATTCCGTCTGCGCTATGTAGGCCTCAAAGGTAGTACGAATGGGCCTTCAGTGAGGTCCTTGGGTGTTTTGAGGGCTCTGCAGCTCCCACAGCCCCACAGTCCTGGCGACCGGTCCCTTGGTTCTTCCAAGGTTTATTCCAGGGTTCATTGTGCCCCGCATCCCAAGCGCTGGGCAGAACAGCTTGAAAGAGCTCCACGCTCTGCTCAAGTTCCTTTGGCCGGACGTGCTGGCGAAGCAGTCCGAGGCGACGCAGCTTTTGGGTCTCCTGAGCCTGAGCCATGCTAGTTTCAGACGTTTGTTTGGGGGCGGATTTTTCGGGGGCCCTTCTGCCACCACCTCATTCTCTCGTGTGAAGCCTTTGCTGCAGCAACATCATGCAACCAAAGCTGTGAAGCCGACAAAGCTTCGGGCTGCAGATGTTTGAGAACGCCATCCAGCTGCCCGAGCTGGCTCAGAAGGCGCTTGGGGTCGCTGGCACTGGCAAGCCCTGATTCTTTCATTCGCAAACCTGGGAGAGAGAGGCATGCCAGCCTGTTGTGAACACAACGGCGGGGCTGGGCGGGCCAATGACCCCTAAGCCCTGCAGAGAGAAAGAAAAGAGACACACAGAGAGACAGAGACAGTGACAGAGACAGCGACAGCGACAGAGACAGAGACAGCAGAGAAGAGGAAGAGATGCGGGAAGGCCGTTGGCTGAGCTCATGTTTGACTGCACAGCAATTTGACACTGACATATCGTGGGGGGGGTGAGACTTCCGTCGACCCTCCTGTGTTGAGAGAGAGAGAGTGAGAGCGAGAGAGAGTGAGAGAGAGCGAGAGAGAGAGAGAGAGATTGTGGCTCAAGTCATCGCAGCGTCCTCCTCTCGGAGGGTGCACTCGGCAACGCCCCCATGGGCTACGAGAGAGGGTCCCGGGCTGGACGTTTGATGGCGTCTTCAGGTCAAGTCCCCGCAAACCCAGGCTTCCACGCACCGCCATAGCAGCGGGGCGACGGCGCACGACTTCGGCGACCTAAGCTTCTTCACCGAGGGTGACGGAGAATCCGGGGCCCACACGGTGCCGCCGTTGCCTCGGACCACAGACCCGGCCTGTGCCTTCTACGGTCCAAAGAAGGTGAACGTTGTGATTTGGGAGTTCCGGGACGGCACCGGGATCCTCTCAGCTATCCTGCTGGTTAATGAGAACATTTACAAGAAGTGCCCCATCATCTCGGTGATCAGGCACGCGGACCAGTATTCTGCCACTAGCAATCCATCCCGGGTCGTCGTTCAAGGGCGATGACAGCAGCATGAGGATGTCGTGAGCTCTTTGCGATGGATAGCTGACCAACATCGGCCCACTGAGGCCTTTTTTCTACTCGTCCTTGCAGCCATGCGACTGTGGCAAATGCCCTCCTGCAGGAAGGCAAGTCGCATAGGCTTTTCCTGACCAGGACGAGTCTTGGCTCAGAACTTGGTTGTGCAGTTTGGAGATGAATAAGTGGAGAAATGGATTATTGATTATTGGTTTCGAACCATGGCCGCTGTTTCGAAACATAGTAGTGCCCGCAACACGCCTTTCTGCATAATATGTACGATGATTGTTAATATTACTATTAGTACTTTTTTTTGGTATTAGGCTTATTTATTGTTTTTACCATTATCATTGAACCTCAGACGGTCAAATCTGCGACCGCCGAGTTTGAAAGCACCTTCCACGCCCCAAGCTCCACGAAGACTTTGTCGAACCCACAAGCATCGATGATCCGGCATCAAATTCCGTTGCATCGCAGCAGCAGCAGGGGCAGCACAACACAGCCGCACTTGTTGAAGAGCCGTGACCGTGACATTCTTGCCACAGCTTCGTCGGGACTTCAAGAACCAGAACCAACCAAAGGAGACCACGGACAAAGCGTGGGAGCGCAAGAGCCGCTCTCTAGAGCGGGGGCCATGCCATAGAAAAGTACCGAAGGGTCCTCCTTAAGAGGCAGAGAGAGGTAGGGCCCGCAGCGGGGAGCGAAGGGAAAAAATAATGAAGGACAGGACACAGGACACAGGAGACAGGAGACAGGAGACAGGAGACAGGAGACAGGAAAGGAAAAAAGGAAAAGATGCAGAAATAGCGAAATACAGAACGAAAGAAAGACAACAAACAAGAAATGAAGAACGAACTAAAGAAACAACAAAGAAAACAACATAAAATAAATACTGTACCGAAACAACGAAAGAACGACACAACAAAATAGCAAAATACAGAAGTCACGAAATACCGAACGAAAAACGAACGAATGAACGAATGAAAAAGAAAGACAGACAGAAACAACGAAATGAATAAGGAACGGACAGAAATGAATACTGAAAGAAAGACAAAATCAAGAAAAGAAACTCGAGAGAGAGAGAGAGCGAGAGCGCAGCGGGACTGCCCTTTCTCCAAGCCCCAGAGCAAAGCAAAGCAAAGCGAGAGAGAGAGAGAGAGACAGAAAGCCAGAGAGAGAGAGAGAGAGAAAGGGAGTGAGAGCCTATTCGCTTATACACTTTCGCATCCCCACATGACATAGCCGCAGTCATCAAGGAGGGCCTCAATGGCCGGTGGATTTCGCACATCCCCCCAGCCCTGCTGAAGAAGCGGACGCAGGAGGAGGAGGAGGTGGAGGAGGAGGAGCAGGGGAGAGAGATAGTGTGTGTATGTGTGTGTGTGTGTGTGCGCGTGCGCACGGAATTCTGGTAACAGGGCGAACATTCAACGCGTGCTATTCAACGCGTGCTACAACAAATAATGGTTGCGATGGAGATTCGAGGCTGGCATGAACCCCTTTTTAGCCATTTTTGCCCACGAACTCTGCATCCCGGTGCCAGGCTTTGTTTTGGGCCCTGTGTTTCATCCCCATCAGATTGCTCTCGCGCTTCTTCTTGGCTTCTTGGATGGGGACTGACATGGAAGGCCGAGAAGGCTTGCATCAACCAGGTCATGGCCTGGGGCCTAGACGGGGGCGACTATCAACTTGCGAGCTCGGGGTCCAAAGCCAAAATTCGCCGAGTGAAGGTCGACAAGATCCGCGGGCTGCTTGCCAAAGCCTTGGTGAGCGGTCCAAAGCCCCGAGTGTGATGCTTGCGGGAAGAGAGCATTCGGCTTTGGGGTTGAAGCTCTTCGGGAGCCCTCGGCATTACCTTCGAAGACGAGGCCCGGAAGCTGCAGCTTTGAGAGCCCCAAACTCGAAACCCGTTAGACCGTGCTGCCCTGCCCGGCGGACATGCCGAGGCTCTGAGCATGAAGCGGCGCAAGAAGGAGGAGGCTGTCCGGTCAAGCCGCCAGTCATCACCAGTCACAGCAATGCCGATGGCGACCGGTGTGCTCGTCTTTCTTTGTCGGGAGCCGTTTGAGTGGGTTTGATAGATGAGTCTTTAGCCTTGAGCCTCAGCCTTGAGCCCATGGTGGCCTGCGATGCGAGGTGCTGTCGCTGCCGCCCAAGATTTTCCACGACGTGTGGCTGCCAATGTCTCCACTCCAGGCACGGGCTTCGCAGCTTGGTGCTTGGGGCCCTCCGAGAGCTTAGACCCGGAGGCGCTGTTTCGTCGCGAGGTGCAGTGGTACCGCCGGATCCTCTCGCTCAAGAACACGCAGATGTCCAGAGGCATTTTGCAGAGTTGCAGTAAGGTCTTTTGACGTTCTCGGTGTTTTTCCCGACGTAGGGATCCCCACAGCTTTCCGGATTGAGGGATCTTGGAAGCTTTTAGAGGTGGATGGGGAGGTTAGAGGTTGGCAGCTCTTTCCTGAGGTGTAAACTTACAGTCTGTTTCGCTTTGACTCGGTCTGAGTCTAGAGTCTAGAGAAGCTGTGTGGAGGATTCGGTCAGGAAGATCCTTTTCTTGTCCGAATTGTCCTTGTCATATAGAGAGAGGTCGGCACACGGGGCTCAGAACAGGGCCTGCAAGCCATGAGCTTGAATCCCAAAACACATAAAGCTGCTGCAGATATTCGGAGCCTCAAAAAGCTCATCGCCTCAGCCTGAGCTTTGCACCAGCTTGCCTGGCCTGGGATGTTCCGCATGCTTGGCATCAGTGCCTTTTCTGGCACGGAAGAGGAACAGGTAGCCAATGAGGAACCCAGCTCAGATCAAGAGGTACCAGATTAAGCAGGTTTCGGCAGCGACACATCAGAAGGCATGCAGCTTCACAACATGTAAGTGGCCGTGCTTGATGCTGCATTCCGTCAGGAAGACCTAGGAAGTGGGGCTCTTCAGGATGATTGCCTAAAGTGAGGCCCCCTATAGTCTCGTAGCTTTTTTGGTGGTGGGAGGAATTGAGTAACTGTTTCATTCTACGTGGGTATAGGGCGACCACCGAAAGTAATCAGATGCGTGCGAGAGAGGGCCATATGATCTGCAAAAGACCATTGAAAGGAGTACGCAGTCAAGCGAAGGTTCTTCGTGAGCCGAGGGAGAAAGCGTCCCAAGAACGGCCAAGACTACTGAATTTGCCGGTGTCAAGTAAGCCAAGTGCCTAAGAACGGCCAAGAATATTGGGCTTGAATCCTGCGCACAGACACTGCCGCATTCCAGCAATGACTTGTGTTTCATGCAAGCTGCCCGATCGCCCAGCTTCGACTTCGAAACGTTTGCATCCACCCACGTCTGGCGGTGGCGTCCAAGGTTGGATGGGCAGAGCGCCAGAAGAGACATGAGTGATATGTGCAGATGGATCTAAAACATTACTTGACAGACTTCAGATTCATTTCAAAGGGTGCCCCAAGCTTGTGACTCTATCAGAGTATCAACATTATGAAAACACGAGCGCACTGTGAACTTGGACAATGTTTTTGAGAATGCTCACACTGTAGCTAGGATCAATGTAAGTTCAAAGCCAGGATTGTCATCACAGGGAAGTGTTTCAAGACAGCATGTACTAACGATGATGCAGTGTACGGAAAAATGAAGATACGCTATTGGGTGCAACCGTATATGCTACAATCTACACTTCACCTTCGCTTTTGGCTGCAAAACAGGTGCATTTTTCCGTAAGTTCCCGCTTCATTTCCATGTCCATGTCGGTTGCTCCATACTTGGTGCATCCGGCTTGGTTTCCACTTTGGTCTCGTTTGTTTCCGGCTCCAGTAATGGTTGTGGAATTGATGCATTTCCGTCGTGTCCTCATTCATCTTGGCTGCAACATTTCGTCATCCTGGCTTCAGTCTGCTTTCATGTTTTCCAGCTTATCTCTGGCTGCATACTTGACGCGTTTCCGGTTAACAGCGACTTTTCACTTCTGCTTGTTGCTGGTTGTTTATGTGCGTTCACATCGGCTGCATTTCATTAATTTCCGGTTTCAGTTCTGCTTTCGTCTTGCGTGTTCGTATGCCTGCATGATGCGTGTATTTCCTTCGTGTCCGGCGTCAGCTTCATTTCAGGCTTCCTTTCCGGTTTTAGTTCCGTGATCTTTTCGGTGATGTCCAGGCTGCATATTGCATGCATGGCCGCCTTCATGTCCTGCTCTCGGTCATATTCAACATGGTCGTTTGTGGTTGGAGACCCTTTTTTCAGAGACGGAAAACGAGCTGGCAGAAAGTTCGAAATATGCAAGACTCTACTACGACATACTTTAGCGACTTTGCTGATGTCTCCTTTCTTCCCAAACCCTGGGAACGATTTGGCACCGCAGCACTGAACTTACATGAAGGCGGAAGTGTGCATGTGCGGCGCATGCAAGAGTTTTGAAGTATGTCACCTAGTCTGGCAGGAAGATGAGGAGTTCATGCTGTCTATGGGCGTCTGCTCCCAAGAGGACGCCCTTCGCAGGTATCTGACGATTTCGAGTCTGCGCAAACACCAAATCCAATGGCTGTTTCTGGCTTTTACTTCCTGCAGAAAACAGGAGATTGAGCAGCTCAAAGACGGCCCGCTGGTGAGTGAAGAGGCAGCCGGGGCTTTGCGCAAGAAAAATACTGTAGCAGTAGTACTGTAGTCATGATAACAACATCTTGATTTTTCATGTTCACATTGTTGATGATGTTAGTATTGGTATTACACTTGAACTACACACATTCGTGCTCGGGTGGGGGCTGTCTGTTTTTGTACCAATGCAACGCAACGTTTGTTTGAAGTTGAGCAGTGCAGCAGAGACTGCGTCAACAGTATCCGTTCCATAGTCTCTGAAGCCTCGCTTCGCAGATCATTGGCCAGAGCTACAAGCTGGCATTCGTGGATGCACTTCTCACGTGCCTCCCCGAGTATTCGGCAGTGGTCCACGCGTGAATGGAAGGGAGCCCTGCTGTGATTCCTGGAGCACATCCGATCAAAGCCGCAGCCCTCGAACGTGGTGGCCGCTCCCCGAACGCTCAAATCCATGCGGCTGAGGCACCTCCATGCACAGAACATGGGCCTCAACGACAACTGGCGCAAGACCTTTGAGGCAGAGGGTCCCGAGCTTAGCCTTGACCTGGGTATCCCTGTAGCCCGATGTAACCAAGCTCGCAGATAGGTAAGTGGGTACGTAAGAAAAGATGCACAAAGGCTTTTGCACGCAACAGTACATACATACATACATATATACATACATACATACATACATACATACAAGTGATGCATATATGTCTACATGCACTTGAATCGGTGTTCGGTACTCTTATGGATTTTAAGTATATGTATGGTTGGAATGCATGGCGCTCAGAGACTTCTATAGCCATCTTGGCAGACATGGTTCAGTGATTTCGACTCCGGGATCTATACGTCCCCAGTATCGCTCGCTCTTATAATGTTTACTTGTTAGAGCTGTTGGCTATTTCATGGCCATGTTTTCCCGTCATGGTTCTGTGACGGTGTGGTCATGATTCCTCCGGCATTGTAGATGAAATTGTTATTCATGCAACCACTGTTCCACTAGTAGCATGTGAGCTTCAGCTCCAGATGATGCGAAGGACCAGGGTGGACCACTTCCTCGACACTAGGTTTGGAAGTGTACATCAGTCGAGGATTTTCCAAATCTTTCGTTTCGTCCACAGGATCCCTGAACCCAAACCCAAGAAGGCAGCCGTAGCCGATGCCAGGCTCGCACCAAGGATAAGGATGTGAAGAGAAAGTCTGCGTCGGCTTGGCTGAAGAGCCCTTGCCCTCGGTGCAGCTTCCTTTCGGCTTTGTTTTGGGGTTCACAGGGCTGACGGTGTTGCAAAGTCCAAAGCCCTTCAAGCGTGGCTCGCGCTTCGGAGTGAAGAGTTGGTGTGAAAAGAACGAAGCCGCTCTGATTAAAACTTGAACCAGAACGCATAACCGGAGGGGCACTTTAATCTTTGCCCGCAGAAGGGAAGCTATCGACCCGACGTTCCCAGCGTCTGCTCGGAAGCCTCCAAAGCGAGCCAAGATGCTTCCGGCCCGCTGTTTCTGGATGTCGGTGGCCCTAGCGTTTGTGAGGAAGTCGGGAGATGTATTGAACCGACGGGTGAAGGGACTACTGCAGTAGCGATCATGTGCATCTGGTTCTCTAGTCTGGGCAAGGGCTTCGACTAGCGGACTAGCGCCTAGCAGTCTTGGGTTTGGAGTTTTGAAGACAAAACCTGAGGACATGAAGTATCACCGGATGCAGCTCGAGGGTGGAAAGGACCCACCCGTAATTGGAACGGCCATCGCCCTCCGTTGTCCATTGTGTTTGGCTCGTCCAGGGTTTGGGGCTGGGCAGTTGTTAACTTATCGGATCACGAACGCACCCAAAGGATGCGCAAGTGCAGTGCTTGCCAACCTTCCCAGTGGCTTCCCGCTCTCCCGAGCCTTGAAGTTCTTTTGGTCTGTGCGCCTCGCAGGAGCACGCAGGCAGGAGGGTCAAGCAGAGTTTGCATCACCGGTCACACAAGCGAGACCCTGCCCCGAGCGGTGGAAGAGAGACTCGGAGTGTCCGTCTCGAGCTTGCAGCCGGGACAGGGCGCTGGCTCTAGACACTTGCCCAAACTCTCCGAGAGCGCCGAGCCACATGCTCTGTCACATGTGCTGCCTCTCCCGCCTCGCAGACTCTTTTAACGCAGGCTTCCTCGACGGAATGGAGGACGTTGACTGGGACACTCCGCAGCCGCACAAGGCCTCCCGTCATGAGCAGTTTTCCAAGAAGGAGCCTCAACCTTCGAATCCAACGGGGCCCTCAGGCATCCTCGAGCGTGAAACCGACCAAATCCCCTTTGGCCCAAGCGAGGTGCTGATCTTCTGTCAGCACCAGAATTGCATGGACCTCCTGGAGGCCGCTGGGTGGTTCGGACGGGACTTTCTGTGGGCGGAGGTATCAGAGCGGTATAGGTGGGCTTCCTTGTGTGAATGTGGCTCTTTGCCAGCTCTGCTCTGAATTTCGCTAAACGGTTCCAGGCACCTGGGCAGTGCTGTCTTCTGCAGATGCACTGGCTCGCCATTTCTTCTCAGATTTCAGTGTTTTTCAGTCGGGATTCGACGTTCGGAAGCCGAGAGTGGAGGCCGAGCCGAAACGAAATCACGTCATTTCCGAACTAGAACCCTGTCTTTCGTGTACATGTCTCACCCAAGCAAGTGTTTGTCTTTGTACAGTGGTTGCACTTGTCTCATGGATCAAATCCTGACCGTGAACATGCAAAGCATGACATGGGCCAGGCCCAGGATCAAAGTCGCGGAAACCCTTCAGCCCTGAGCCCAAAGCTAGCCATACCCCTGGGCATTGTGCAGGAGTACTGCAAGTTCAGGGGCTACCGCTGCATGCGCATGGATGGAGTGCCTTCCTCGGCACATGGGGCGCAGGATCATCTCTTTGGAGAAGTCTTTCTAGAAATGAGGTTGATCAGACCAGAGCTTTTCTCCTATTAGTCAGCTTTTGCCACTTCCAGGCACTCTCAGTCCTACAGAGGTTGAACAAGCAACTGCTGCAGTTGAGATCTTGGCAATGTCCATGGAAGCAAGGTTTTTGATTTCTTGATGCGCTTGTCACATCCCTGCTCCCAACGCCACCTGCCAGTCAACGAACCGCGTGCTGCGGGAGTTGGACATGCGCGACTTCAATGCAGAAGATGAGGCGTGGATCCAAGAAGAACTTCGGATCTGTTGAGGGCATTGCACAGATTTGCCGCGACAGGACATCTTCATCTACTTGATCAGCACGCGAGCCGGCGGTTTGGGGGTGCCGTGGCCGCAGAACTCCCGAGCTTGAAGCAGCATACGTAGACGACGTAGACCCAAAGCCGAAGCTCTCAGGTTAACCTGGCCTCGGCGAACCACGTCATCCTCTTTGAGCAGGCGCCCGCGAGGGTCTTCAGCTCACGCAGCTGATAGCTTTCCGAACCTTGTCCCCGGCCTGAGCAGGACTGGAATCCGCACGTGGACCACCAGGCACCTTTGCTTCATTGCTTCGTCTTGGGGCCTGTTGTTTTGGGATTAGGCATTCGCCGGAAGGTGAGGGTACAGCACTTGGGTGCATGAAGATTGACTATGTACGGTTTCCGGCAAGCTCAAAGCACAGCATTCACAGAATCCATCGGGCTTGTTATCTGCTTTCGTCTTTTGACGCCTTCTCGAGGCGATTGATCGCGCACACCGCATCGGTCAGTCGAGACAGGCTGGCATCCGCCCTTGAACTGCGGAGCCCTGGAGACCGTTCTACTTTCGGAGGGGGCAACAAAAAAAGGGAGCAATGCCAGGGTAAAGACCGGACGGTTCCATCCTCTTGGATCCTGACAAAGCAGGTCCACATCCATCGCCCGATTCAGGCTGGGCTCTGTGCCATCTGCGCCTTCTGAGAGAGTCTGTGGAACCAGCTGGAGGGCTTGCTGCAACGGTTTGCTGAGAGGGTTCACCCGGAACTTTCGCAGGAGTGGGCAGTGGAGGAGCGCTTATTGATCCGCTCGAACGCGAAGCTCGAGATGGCCAGTGGGCAGGGAAGGGCCTGCTTCGTGCTCTAGTCTACGGTCTACAGTCGACAGCTCAAGATGATGATGAAGAAGACGATGATGAAGATGATGTTGATGATGTTGGTGATGGTGCTTGTTACGTGTTCTTACTACGGGTTCTTCTTGTCATGCTTACACTTGCAGCGACCTTTGCTTCGTGACTTTCGCGACTGCAACAGGCACAGCTGCAGCAGCCGCAGCGGCTGCTGCTGTTTGCCATTTGCAAATACCGGTACCCCAATCAGGAAGCCCTCGTCCAGGACGGATCTGTTCTGTTGCACCTGACCAGGAGAAGAACATCATCGGCGACAGGGTGCCTTGCTTAGCTTGTCGGGGGCATAGTAGGACTTGGACGGATTTGGAGTGTTGGTGTCCCCGAGTCTGTGGGCAGACGAGGGGGCCCGAGAGTTGATGAGCTTGATAGCTCTTCTTGGAATCGGGGTCTCGTCGTTCAGCCGCGTTCGCGGCCTTCGTGGTGGCTCCTGAAGCGCTGACTTCCAACCCCGCCCTCCCTCAAATATCGGCGCATGGGGCCTAGGGGCCTAGCCAGGATCAGGAGGACAATGAGAAGGAGGACCCCGAAGAGCAGCTCGATGCAGAGGAGGCAAGAAGGGCACGAATCACTTCACCAGGAGGCTGAAAGAGTTTTTCTTGTGTCAAGTTGTGCGAAGCAAAGCCGTGCTTTCCATATTTCCCCCTCGTGTCTGCCCCTCCTAAACTCTCGGTCACAGATCATGAGCATCCTGAACAACGGAGAGTCAGCCTTCAAGGCCCAGCCGATTGCTACAAGGACTGTGTTACTTTCACGATTCTGTTCTACAAGAGTTCGATGGCTCTGATGCGCTTGATTGCCTGAGCTCTTGTTCTACGATATTGTAGCGGCAACTTCTGTTAGTCCGATTACGCCCATGCCTTGATGCGGGGGTTTAGGGGATGTTCTTGAGCCTTGCCACATAATGCAAGTCTCCGAAGCTTGAGACGCCAGCAACAAGGACAGTGCTGCACACAAACTGCATCATCTTTTTCTGCAACTTAGGTGTGCGAGCACGTCAGCAGCAATCAGTGTTAACGGTGTAACTGGCCGGAAACGAGTCGTTTGTGATGGCCATGAGAGATCTGGCCACATAGTTTCCGCGTCCGCGGTTCGGCTTGTGCCTTGGCTTTGCTTTGCAAAAGCCGGTTTCGATAAGGACCAAGTTTATGAAGGGGCCATCGAAGAAGCTTTGGCGTGTGCTTTTGAAGAAGCCCTCGAAGACATTGTTATGTTCATGCGTTGCAAAAGATTTTCTGCCCTAGAAGCGGCACCACTGCTGCGGCAGTCTTGTGGCGAAAAGACGACAAAATATGGATTGCCAACACGGGCGCTTTTCACTGCATAGTGGGCAATGGGGTGCACAAGCAATAGCCGCTTGCCACGGAAGACCACAAACCACACAACAGGGGCGAGAACGCGCATTGAAGCCGCAGGGGGCGAGGTGCGTTCTCGGCCTTTCCTGGCATTCCGCGAGTGTCCTTGAAAGGCACAGACTTTCACGGACTGGGTGGGAGACCAGACATTTAAGTCCGTCAGCGTGAGCCCAACCCCTGACATCGTCAGATGAACGTTGATGCCTCTGAGAGGCCATTTGTTGCGATTGCGACCGATGGGCTGTGGGATGTCACGGATTCGCTTTTTTGTGGCCACAGCCATGGCAAATTCAATTAAAGATTTTCGGAAAGAGCGGCTTCCTGAGTATGCACAAATGAGTAGTGTCTCGATCCTCTTAGCCCATGAACAGGTATTCATGTCACACACGGGTATGTCTAGGCGAGCCGTTAGATCTCACGATGGTTGCTGCGGGGGAAAAACAGGTCTTTGAAGGTGACACCTTCAGCTTCGACCTGGAGGCCACTTGGCGAGCGTGCTGGCTTTAAAGATTTCGGGTTTTTCGGAGTTTGCTTGAGCATCTTTGGAATGCGTGGCTTAAAAAATCTTGATCACGAATTCTTCAATATCCGAAGAGTTTGCAAGCACCTTGCCACGGTTCCACCGGAAAGGAGTACTTCGAGCGCAAGCGCGCTCCAATGCCGGAGGTGGGCAATAACAAAATGGTTTAGTGGTCATGCTGACCGTCATGTGCACGTAACCTCGTGGTAAGCCTCGTAGGTCTTTTGAATCGTAGCCAAAGTATTTTTCACTGTCGCAGTCGTGAACACGGGTCAGCATAAAGTGAAAGTCATGAACATCAATGAGCAGCATTAGCATGAACATTAACAGCAACAGCAACAGCATCTTCAACTTCAACGTACACCTCAGCGCGGAAACCAACAACACCATCATGATAGCCGTGGCACGGGTTGTCAACGGCGAAGATTCCAGGTTGCGCTGCCAGGGTTTCGAATGCAGAGCCCGCACATATCATGCTGTCACAGGGTTTTGATGGGTTTTGCAATTGGAGACGTTGCAACTCCGAGTTCAGTTGGGTTGGGGGAAGGTTTTGAGAGGGACCCGCACAGCGAGTTTTCGATGGTGTGACGCTCGGTTCGTTGATTATCCAAGTTTCATTTCTCGAAGTCAGTACGTCTAGCGGCTAGTGGCCACTTCTTGTTTTGGTCGCTTGCTGGGTACAGGGCATTTCCTTTAATACGCTTCGTCGCAGCCGGGCTGGATGGCTGCGCAATCTGGGGGCACGACGCCGTTAGCTTTCGGCTGTGCACCCTGAGCCGTTTTGTCTGATTCGAATCCCAGCCATGCGTTGAAGTTCCCTCAAAGGGTCGTAGAATCGTAGAGTCATCATGAGTATACTGTTCACCACAACAAGAGGCGGTCGTTGAACAGCAGCTATCTGTATCCGAATTACCCTGATGGCGAAGAGCGCCTCAGGATCCCGCCCGGCGGTCCCTGGCCCTTGGACTCTCTCGCTCAGGTGAAGGATCGCTCTCCCCTGCGGCCGCCAAGGTACGGACCGGACCCCAAATAAGAAGGCGGCAAAATTTAAAAGACCCTGTGGGGTTCAAACTTTCAGGCTGTTCCAGGTGCAGAGTTGTTGAGCGAAGGCTCACGTGTGTTGTATCTGTGGGCTGATCTCGCAGATGCTCAAAGTCTGGGTGCCAGAGACTTCTCAGCTCAGTCACCGCGGGTGATCATAGTACATTTAAGCATGTGTTTGTGTTTGTGTGTGTGAGGAGCCCCCTTCCGCGGTCCATGCTTCTGCTGGCACATGCGAAGTGTTCATTTCCCAAGAGTTTCATGACCTAAAGATTTGGAGAGCTGAGCTTGACTTGACCGGATCGGCACGATCAGGCCCAGGAGACGCAGGGAGGCGGCGCCGGCATGGCGGTTGCTTTTCGTGGATTCTCGGGGTTTGCTGAAGTCTGCGTCATTCCGTGATACGGCTCTGCCCCACTTCTCAGCTATTGCAAACTCTGAACTTCTTGGCCTGAACACTGATTTAGAAGAACAAAACCCGTCAGGTAGCGCCTCCTCCGGAGCCAGATGATGTGATGAGGCTCAGAAGTACTGAGTGTGGAAGCCCTCGGAAGCCCTGGCTGGCCTTGCAGCAGCCTTGTGGTTTGATGTACGTGGTGCACCCCAAAATCCTACATCCATCCCTGACAGGCTAAGGCGCAGTGGCAAATTTCGAAGAAGGATTACTTGGTGGTTTTAGTTTCTCAAGAAGCGAGGTCGTGGCTCGCGCTCGGGGGTTTGAAGTCTCTCCGTCTTCTGCTCTGCTGCTCTGCATGGGATCCCTCTCTGGGCATCCTGGGCATCCTGGGCCCTGGGCTGTGTAGACATCCGCTCTGCAAAGCTCCCAATGGCAGGTCCGGCTCCGGTCGAGTCGTGAAGCGCAAGCTCACCTTCGCCCCTTCCTCGCCTTGTGGCAGCTTCGCAAAGGAAAGCTTTTTTTTGGCCTCTGCTGGTTGAGGCATCAGCCAACCGAGGCATGAATTTACCGATTTCCTGAAGTTCCATTGAGACACGGAAGGCGGTAGCAGAGCTGTGGACACACCTTTGAGGCCGAGGAGTTCTGCACTGCGCCGATGAAGTCGCAAAGGAAGGCCCGATGCCGAGGGAAGATTGGCCAAGCACGAGCCAGCTCTTGTGCAGTCTTGTGGAGGCATGTTCGAATGCTGTGCTTAGGGGTTGGTAGAGGGGCCCTCTTGCCGCGCATCCCGAGACCGATGTGGTCAAGCTGAAGCACATCCCGAAGTGCTTCACTTGCGGCGTCAAGGATTGAATGGCTTCACGGTCTGCTCTGTGTTTTTGCTCGACTCAGGAACCGGTAGCTGGTTGGCCTTGGTTTGCTTTGTCAGAGCGCACGGTGGAGACTCAAACGCAGCAAGAAGCCCCAGTGCGGCTTGGATGTTTAGGCTTTCTGAGTTCCAACTTGGATCCGCAGCGTTCGCAGGACGAACGGCCTTTGCAGGAGTGCGCATGTTGTCCAATGTCGCCGCTCAGCTTCGATTTCGAATCTGAGCTCCCCCTCCCTCTGCTCCAGCTCAGTTGAACCCAAAGCCCCGATATGATCATGAGCACACTCATGGTCATGATCATGCAGTCGTTGCTGCTCTATTTTCCAAGGCAACAAACGCCTGACTCAGAGCAGTTCCCACCTCTTAACTTTAGTGTAATGCATGAAAGAGATTGAACCTGCAGTTCAAAGAGGTCACATTGCTACAGTCAGAGTGTTTTTTGGAGCTTCCGTCAATGTAACGGGCATGAGAGCTTACAGGGATAACGGAGCTCAGGTATCACGTGCAATGCGTCGGCCACACTCCAAAGAAGTGGGTGCGCATCCCAGCAGTTCTTTCTCAGACTGTTGTCGCCGCTGTGGTTTCAGGGATAGAAATTTCAAGCCGAGTTGTACGGACGTGGAGCTTTGCTCTTCTTGTTTGTGCCGTTCCACCGCGATTAGTCAAGTAAGGCTGTGGTCAGTGCTATTAACTATCATCGATCGTTCGAATTGCAGACTGATACACATCGAGGGCGAAGCCCTGAAGTCCGATGCGCGACTCCCGCATTCCAGCTTGCCCTTTCCAACAGCGCGAACACATCCCAGACCCCCAGAACCCCCGGCCCTTCCCTCCAATGCCGTCCAGACTTGCCCTTGGCACTACTGCAGCTCCTGCAGCCACGGGCCCAGTGCTGCCGTTTCGGAGAGTTTGGGTTTCCAGTTGAAATGACAGGTTCTGTTCTTTTGTGGGCTGCAAGATCGAACTTCTATACTACTTCATGTGGTGCTTCTTGGTCAGATTCGGGCGAGCATAGGCTGAAGCCGCCGAGGGTTGCCACTTCACGGCAGGAAAGTTCCGAATGATCAGCCTTACTGAACGAACCACCAAGCCTCGTTGAGGAAGGGCATTCCTCACTGATGTGAGCTTCAATTAGATCAACACGCCCCTGGCAGCCAGGGATTGTACTGCCACCCTGACAACTTGAAGTTGATGGCCCTCGGACCCCTCACTCTCAACTCCCCGCCCATAAAATCTTCGAACCTCCAAAACCCAGCAACCGAGCTCTCCACCCCAGTAAAACTCTGAACCCTGAAACTAGTCCCACAATCCTAAAGCCCAAAATCCTCGACCGCTCTCCAAGGCCGGAGTGCCAACCAAGTTGGAGGGCGCCTGGGCAGCTATGCAGGGATTTTCTTGCAGAGCTGGTCTAATGTGAGCACTGCAAAGTGGCAAAGCGGATCAAAGGAGTTCAGCTGCGTAGTTCCAGAAACACGGAGTTCTTTGTTCTGTTCCTTCTCCTTCTCGCAAAGTACTGCTCCGCTGCAGCGAAGCCTGCGCCTCTCCGGCCTTCCCCCTGTCCTTTCGCCTTTCTCCGTGTTGGTGCAGCCGTGACTACGGCAGGATGCCGAATGATCGTGACTGAGTGGGTAGTGGGTGGTACGACTGACGATTCTGGTCGTTGTGATGGTGGCGGCGTGCGCGATGGTAGCTCGTTTCATCTGCATCTGGTGGCAGGTGCTTGGTTTCTTTGGATTGTCTTTAGCGCGTCTGTTTCCAATGTCAGAGTCGTTAGCACGATAGTGCTGCTGATGATGATGATCATCATGATGATACATGTTATCACTGCCATCATCCAGGTCTTGATCGTGTCGTGTCGATTGTCCATGCGTCATAGGAGGAGAAGGCCCTAGAAGCATCGTGGGAAGCCAGGCTTTCTGAGTCGTCGTGAAGCGAGTCAAAACAGAGCAGGGCGACCGAAACGCGAGGGCACGTTCGATAATCATATCGGCCCGCTCTCTCGCGCTCTCTCTCTCTCTCTCTTCTCTCTTTTCCTTTCGGACCTTGTCTTGCCGTGCCCCGTGTTGCCAGCATCTCAGGATGCTCATCCACTGCTCGGGAGCCTGGACAGAAGGGAAGCACCACTCTGGGAGTTTCAGAATATTATGGGACTCTGGTCCCGCCTTACCATGAGGATCCTTAAATAAGATTCCACCATCTCCACGAAACCTCCAATCAGGTGAGGGTGTGGAAGGCCCTACAGCTCAAATCAACAGAGCGTAACACAAGATGCTGAAATCTGCAACGATTGTGTTCGCTACTGAAAGAGGCAGAGTCAGAGAATGCATTGAGTATCGCCATTCTGTCTCCACGCCGAGGCCTTGAGTGTCCGACATCCCTTTGCTACGACTGCTTCCCGCCAGACTTCCGCAGAGCCCAGGGCTCATGGGGCTTTCAGCGGCCAGAGCTTTGGGGGACTCGGGACTTGTGGTGGAACTTGATTCCCACAGGCAGAGCTTTGAAGTCTCCAGTGAGGAGGGTTGGCGGAATTTTCGATGTGTCGCTGTCAGGTTCTAGAGCTGACGTTTTGGCCCTCGGTGCGCAGGTCTATCCGCCGGACAGGTTCTGGGATGAGATGAAGAAGCGGGGATGGAATGTGACGTCCGGGGGCCCACAGGGATCGAGGGATTGTCAAATTCTAAGCCCAAACGATTGAGCCCTTCGCGAGTCTCTGGCCGCTGCAGCCTGGCTTGACTCGGCTTGACTTGACTTCTTGGTGGGATGTGACTTGAGTCTCGTGATCCAGCTGCGACCTGTCCGACGGCACGAGTTCTGGAGCAGCCAGCTTGTGCCCAGCAGAGCGACAGGACAGCAGACCCGAAGTCTTGGCAAGGTTCTGGAGCCAGCCAAGCCTATCTAAGCTTCAACGAGGCTTCCAACAGACTGAGAGTGCAAGTCTCCGAGGCCTGCCAAGATGGCTTTCTTCAAGTGCAACAGCTGCCGGACTTTGGAGGAGCAGCAGAAGCGGCTCAAAATGCGCCTCACGCGAGCTATTGAAGATTTGGTGCAGGGCATGCTCTCTCTAGACTTGCGTGCTTTGGGTAGGTTGTGTGTGGCGTTGGAGGGGTCTGCAGCCAGCGAGTCTTGAGCTTGTGGATGCGCTTTCGAACATGCAGAGACCGGTATCCCAAGCCAGGCGAGCGGAAGACCTTGCCGTTCAGCAGGACGGCCACCGACATAAGTTTGATGGTCTGTTATGGTTTGCATTACCAAAACCCTACTACACCCTAGCTTTTGGTAGGGCTGCTTTGTCTTCGGCCCACTTCTTGTTGCTTTGCACTCCTAAAATTACTTGAAGCCCTGGGATCACACCAAACCGGCATGCCCAGACGCATCTCTTCAGCGAACGATTCCCCCCCATACTTTCGTTTTTGCGGAAGCAAGATTCCCATCCTATCTCTGCAGAAATGTTCAGAGCTTGTTCTTATGATGTGAGACTCCATTCTCCATTCTGCGAACCACTTGACGGCTCTGCTGTTGTGGATTCGGTTTTGTGAATTCTGCGTACGTTTCGTGCTTCATGCCAGGTGCACCTACACAGCTAAAAGATATTTCTGCCAGAGCTATTGGCCCGCAATGTCTCGAACACCAGCCGGCCCCGAGGCCCGAATCTGCTTCGATCCAATCTCTTGCTGGCCGAAGGGCGTTTGTTTGCAACTGCGTGGGCCACTTACTGGCTTGATTCATTGATGCGCAACGACGCCAGCCCGACGAGGGAGGCACTTCATCCAGGAGCTCGATCAGAACAACAATGGTAGGAGACCAAACCGACAGGTCCTCGTGTTCCTCGGCTGTTCCATGGCATCTTTGACAGCTTTTGCCTTCTCATTCTCGGCGCTACAAGGCTCCATTTCGCGTGACCTGGCTCATGTAAGCCTCCTCACCTTCACCCTCGAAAGCAATGCTATCACTGCAAAAGTCCATGGATCGGGCGCTCACTACAAAGTGGGAAGTAAAAAAGGAGGGGGATACAGGAGCTTTACGGGCACATCTTGTTGCCGTGCTCACTGTTCTGGGATACATCTTGAAGTCCAGGATGCAGAGAAGAAGGCCGCCCTGGAGGAGAAGCGAAACCTGGCCGCTGTGTGCCTTCGGCATGTACTGTGTATAAATGTCCAGGGAAGCAATGTGCAAAGCGCAAGACTGAATGCCCAATACGGCGTCCGTGCCAGGAAGAAGCGCAAGATGGATGAAGAGGTACCGGAGCCCTCTGCATCCGGAACAGCCCAAGTTTCGGGGAGCTGAGTTTTTGTTCAAGCCTGCATGCGGGTGGAAGGCTTTTTTGCTTGACCTGCAGAGACCTGCAGGCGCAGCGCCGGATGCAAGAGTACAAAGTGCAGCATCAGCAGCCCGGTTCTCCGTTGAATTCCTTCGATGCAGGGCCGAAGATCAGTTTTGAATGCTTTTCTGCCGTACTTGTAGTGAACCGCGTTCTTCGAGCCCTGTGCACGCGCCACTGGCCGAGCCGGGAGAGCATGTTCCGGTTCGCCCGAGGCAGCGAGTGGCCGAGGAGATCAGTCACTGGAGGCCAGGGCCAGGGCCAGGTCTCCTCGGCTTTTGCTTCGGCTTTCGGGCTTTGGGACCCTTGCGAGCCTGAGGTTGTCGTCCTTGTACTCACCGTTTCAATGCCTTTTTGGCCCAGCTTTGAAGGCTGCGCTTCGCCCTAAAGGCCCGACCCGAAAGCAGCTCCTCAGGGCGCGCTTGGAGCGCACAGCGGAGAAGCTGTGGCCGAAGCAATTCCGTCGAATCTGGCAGGGCGCCCGGGGGTGCATTTTCGGAATTTAAGGGTGCTCGGGCGAGGGTTCTCCGTGGTTACAAGTCTTAGCAGCTCTTTCTCAACTTTTGCTGGGCCGGGTCGGTCTATTTGCGAAGATGAATGGAGAACACGCATGCTCCTGCTTCACCGTGTGTGGACGCGGAGTTGGAGCTGCTGACTGTCGTTCTTGCACAGTCGAAGGACTCTGCATTCCACACCAGCCACCACGGTTGGCACTTGCACTGGCTCCTGCTGCTTCCGGCCTTGCAGTTCACGAAAAGCTTCCAGCAAGGCTTCGGCTTTGGTCTTAGACAAATGCCGGATGCGTGAAGCCGGTAACCTTCACGTCCGCCATGCTTTATTCCTGTTCAATTCTCGCGATACCTGTTCATAGCAGCTTTTCTGCGAAATCTAGTACGGATTCGCCTGTCAGCTGTCAGAGAAATCCTGATGCCGAGCCTGTCTTCATTAGCCTGCATGATCCNTTTCTGCGAAATCTAGTACGGATTCGCCTGTCAGCTGTCAGAGAAATCCTGATGCCGAGCCTGTCTTCATTAGCCTGCATGATCCACATGTTGTTTGAGTTCTAGAGCGAGATATTCTAGTGCACTTTTTAGTGTGTCTATGTCTTTTTCTACTGGGATTTGCTTATATTGTCAAGGCTTCCGTGAGATTCTTGTGCATTGCAGGATCAAGTCGAGTGTGACGGTTCCATCTGTGCTCTGTCGCCAGAGACAAACTCATCCTTACACAAATTTCGTCGTGAGGAGCTGATACCCTGGATAATATCAGCAATGTGCTGGCATATGTACTGCCATGCAGGCACAGCGCAAACGCATCGCGGCCGGGAGTGGGTCTGATGCCTCCGATGACGAGGTCTGGCTCATGTGGGTTTGCTCGAACTCAACGTTTTGGCACCGCATAGTCTTGTTGGTATGAACGTGCAGCGCTTGGTCCGAGAGGATGGCGCAGACCCAACTAGCCGAAATGTGTTGAAGACAGATAGTCTATATGTTCAAGTCTAACCGCGGCAGCCAGATTCTTCGAGCCTTCGGCCTTGTTTTGCAGAGCGCATTCTGATACATGCTCACCTTTGATGCAGCCATGCAAGCTCCCCGCAAGTTCTGATGAGCCGGATCCCGAAAGCACGGTTGAGCGGAGGTGCGAAGTGATTCTCAGTTCTGCCTTGCCAGGAAAAGCCGCAAGCTGAGAAGCCGAACCGAGGCGATGGTTGTGCTGTGCTGGTTCCATGAGTGTTTTCCAATGCCGTGGTTTTAATCCGCAGAAGTGCGACATGTGCGAAGGGAACGTTTCTGAAGTCTAGGCTTGCTTGCTTCGCACGGAGCTCAACGAGCATCAACGATGCCAGCTACTGCACGGACCATGTTTCTGTGACCGCTCAAATGGTGCTTCTTCCTTCAGAGCAGAGCATGATGCCGTCGTTGTAGCTGTTGGCGGCTGTTGCGTTCTGACAGAAGCGAGAGTTCCTGCAGAGTCCTGCCCTGTGCAGCCAGAGAAGGATGGCGAGAGGGGGGAGCGGAAAAACCGTCTCATTGTCTTTTCTTTCATGGGTGCGAGCTCGGCTATCACGGACCGTTTGCAGCTTTCTTATTCTGCTTGTCTCTTCTTCACAACCGCCCTCAGGAAACGCTGCGCCTTTATTCTCAAAGGCTTTTTGCCTGGCAACTACAGGCTGCAGAATCCTGACCCCCGTCCTACGTCGCCAAGCTTTCCCCGGGACTCTTCGATCGCCGGTCAGTAGCGCGGCAACCAAATTCAGACATTGACATTGACTACTCTTCTCTCGGTTACGTGCCGCACCGCTCTCGCAATTATTTGCCTAAATTTCCTTAGGCCAGCCCCTCACAACAAGCATATAGGCAGTCCCGCCCCTCCCCA
>BGNK01002714.1:52541-93569 GCA_003297005.1 Symbiodinium sp. clade A Y106
CCCCCCCCAACATAGCTCTCTCGCTGCAGGCCCGCGAAGCCGGAGCCGTAGCCCCGCTGTAGCGCGGAACGGTGTTGGCAAAGCCAAGCAAGGCGCATACTGATTCTCGGAGGAACGGAATCTTTGGAGTTTTGGAATGCTTGCTTGGCTTCGGCTGCTTCCATAGTGAAGGAATGGTGGGTTGAGCCTCGGTTCAGTTTAGAACAGGAGATTCACGAAATTCCGGCGCAGGTGATGGCCGGACGAGTTCTGCAGACCTTTGGGAGGCTTTGATCTGTTTTGCTTCCACACCATGCGGTCGCTATAAATTCCTTAACACCGGGATGATGCTCAACGAACTTCTCGTTTATCACATTCCAATGCAGCTCTGAGCTGGCAGCCGTTCCGAGGCAGCCAAAGACATCCGGGCAAAACTGAGCAAGATGGGCGCGCAGCTCGGTTTGCTCACAACATCTCAGACAACAGTCGTGCGGCTTTAGCAGATAGTGGGCTTGGAAGACCTTATCAGGGTTCCTCTCATCCCACGTTTTCACGTTGAAGGCGATCAGGCGATCATCCTCTGCAAATTTTGGCTCGGAGATGGGGGAGCACAGCCGAAACACTGCTTTCGCAGTGCATGGATCGTCAAACAGGCTGTGGTGACCCTCTCCAGGCCAGTCGCACTGTTTCTTCTTTTCCTTAGTCTTCGCCTTCATCTGACCGTTGACGGGCGCAGCAACTCTTGACAAGCTTTGCAAGGAGTCATGGAAACCACGGCCGGGATCTGGGAACAAGTAGCCCGGCAGGCACATTGACACGGGACAGGATTGCCATGGGATAGAATAGCAAGTGCTACTGACTGTGTCATCAGCAATGCAATCGGACCTGTGTGCACGCCCAGTCAGCGGAGTAGTCTTTGGTTGTTCGCCTTTCTACTGGTAGTATCTGGGCAAGTCTTGGTACTCGGTCGCGACCATCCTCTGGAAGTGTCGGAACTGCGAGCTAAGAGACTGCTTTTGAGTTTGATGGCCCGCCCCCCCCACACTGCACCCTGCAGGTGCCTCTCGATGTCTTGGTCCTCATTCTGGCAGCCGTGGCTTTTGCAGCTGGAGTTATCACGTACTGCTACGAAGTGCCTCAACTGGAGATCAAGAGAGATTTTCACCGCGACGATGCTCAAAAGCTTTCTGCCAAGGTGCACTCGGCTCCTGAAGAGGTTCCAGGTAGCCCAAACGACATCGAAGACGCCTCACCGGTGTCTGTGAAGTCTTCACCGCCAGAGAAAGCGGAAGACACCGAGCAGGATCGCAGGCACAAGGCCAGCAACATGTTTAGCTTCACTTGTCTTCATCATGCTGTCGGCCGTTTGCAGGCCAGAGAAGATCTGCCAGAGCCAGAACCCGAGGGGTGCGACGAAGATTCGCGCCGAAAGGGCCTTGAGGCGCGCTCAGTCTACGAGCACAGCGGGTGGCGGGTAGGGTTTGGCTCCTCTAGCTGTGAAAGGTCTGCCTTGAGCGGCTTCCAGGAGCGGGAGTCGGAATGGCCACAATTCTACAATGGCTGACATGCGGCTTTTTGTTTCTGAAGGAGAAGCCTGGGGATTTGCATGGCATAGCAAAGCATTCTGCGAGCAGAGGCGGGAGAGGAGAAACAGCGAGACAGGGGTGTCGAAGCGTCTTGCTGAGAGGCTTATCGTCGTGGGCATCGACCCGGACTCGCCGGCCGGAAGGTGGCAGCTGCAGCGTGAGCACCAAGGCCTTCCGACGGTTCAACGGGGCGACGAGCCGCCATGTCTGCAAGCAGACCTTGAGACAGTCATTTCAATGGCCTCGCGCAGCGTTTCCCTTGATTGGCTTGATTGTAAGCTGCCGGTGTCTGTGTGGATGAGCTGAGGCTCGTGTGTGCCAACGAAGTGGCGCAGCACAGCAGTATGCAGATTTCGTTGGTAGCCTCGGCCCCAGTGGCGTCTGATCTTCTTGGCATACCGGTGATGGTGCAATTTCTATTCAAGTCGGTTGCCTGTGTCGGGTGAGATTAATCGGAGCCTGTTGAAAGTTCGAAGTGTTCTACGGTATCTTCAGACCACAATACGCCAGGTTGCCAACAAGCTTCGTTTGAAGTTCCTGCGTGCGGAGGGTGTAGCCGATCTCGCCCGAGGTGGGCATTGGAAGAAGTGTGCGAGTGACACAAGGCATCTTAAGGCATTGAAGGACGAATGGTGTGTAGTCTTTCTTATCATTGGTGGCACATTGGACTCGACCCGGGTGTGGTTGCTTGATGTACTACTACTTCGGTGCATTTTAGTGCTTCTTTTGATGACTTGTTAGCTGACCCCAAACTCGGGAAGTTAACCATGTGGATTCAGTCCTCCTTCCTTGCAACACTTGTGCAGGGGTATAGCACAAATTGGCAGAAACGTTGATCAGACTTGTGCAGAGCCTGTCCAGCTCCGTATCTGTTTGATTCTCTAACATGTGTACGAGGCGTTGTGCCTAAATTGGAAGTGAAGGATGCGCTTGGGCAGCAAGAACCGATAGCTTCCGGATCAGCTCAACTGTCAAGTGCCATGCTGGCGTGACGGGCAAAGGATCACGAGGGGTTGTGCATAGTTAGCAGAAGGCGCACCTTAACTTGGCGTGACTTTTTAAACCTTGGTTGTGGAAGTGCAGTTTGAGAGTAGTTTTGCGGTTCGTAGGTGTTGGAGTGCTGGTGGCAACAACATGCAACTACTGTCAAAGCTTATGTTGTTTCGGACATCAGAGGCTGTTGGTTGGCACTGTGATTCTGCAGCATGTAGTGCTGCAGAGCTGCAGCACTCCCCTGCCCCATCCTCGTTTGTTTTTTCTGGATCTGCAACGGCCGGCGGAACTGGATCCGGTGCATTTACGTAGAGACTTACGGTCAGCTGCAAACCAAGGCATGCAAGGAGGAAGTCCTCAAAGAGACGCCAGCGTTACCGCCTTTGCAGCCACTCGCCTGGCAGGTTGCCGAGTATCACAGCCTAGAACTCCAAGACGACTTACACAGTCTTAAAGTGTAAGACTCAGATTTACTCGGGATTGCGTCTTGGGTGGGAAGTCAGGTTTTCAGGACACCATCGGGGTTATTTGCCTGGCTTGTGTTCTGCGACAGGCACGCTGCGTTTAGCGGGTCACATGTCACCACTGTCGAAGTGAGTTACTGTACATGCGACACTCCAGGCCGGACACCTTTGCAGAGAGCGACACAGACGAGCCTCGCAAGCAAGTCTCGAGGGTTGTGCTTCGCAACGCGGGACAGAGCTGACACAGTTCTCTGAGCTCTTTCCAGCCACAATCTATGCCAGCGCTGAGGACTTGGCGGAGACTGGGAGTCAAAACCTGAAGCTCCGGCATGCCTTGAACGGCTTGAGTGCTGGCGGGATCGGGACTGGCATCGTGACATGGCAGGTTGAACTATGACGGAGTGCCACGCAACTTTTGGAGCTACCAGAGCTTTTGCTGCAAGGAACCGAAAATGCGGTGACTTTTTGATGCATGCAACGTAAGGCTGGAGCCCTCCTCAGCGCGGTTTTGGATGTTTGGGCAGGTTGAGGGCCACGGTGTTTAGGCTAGACTTTAAAAGCTGGCTTTCGTCGTACTGGCCGCTTCTGGAAGTTGTAGTCTGGCCTGGCTTGGCTTCGGAGGGTTTGCAGCGACATGGAAGATGACACATGCCAGCCAAGGCGCTTGCCTCGACCTCTTCCAGCAGAAACGGCAGATGCAGCACCCGTGGACTCGCAATCGGAGCAACGGGCAGCCTAGTTGCAGGAGCGTTTGGTGCAGTTTGGAGAAGTTTCTGCACGGGGTGCCAGAGGGTGACGTGGGGGTCTGATCTTGCGATGCCAGCAAGGCACCGGAAAAACTACTCTGCGAAAAGACCACGGTGAGGAGCACCTCGGCTCGGAGAAGCACTGCTGTCTTGTGATTGGCTGCCTTACCTGGCATTGTCCAGCGGCCGGAAAAGATCTGCTGTGTGGGGTTCCAGGCGTACCACAGCGTTCACGCTCGGATCCCCCAGCCGCGCCACGGCGACGAGGAGGCCAGCGGCGGATCGTGAAGGGATGAAGAATGAGCGGATCGCCGGAGCCAAGGCATGTCCTCTCCGCCTGGATACGACCCAGGCACCGACACGGGCTGTACGGGTCCTCTTTTTTGGGGCTTTGTGCTCGGTTGCCTAAGTTGCCTAAGTGTTGCGAGGAGGGTACACTCCCTTGTCGCTAGCCGTGGTGAAAGCAGTAAGATTGCATCGCAGCAAACACTGGGGCACTCCATTTCTGCGAAAATACCAGAGGCTAAGATCTCCGCGCAAGGTGCTGTGCCACACTTGTTCACCAGAAGCCGAACAGCCGGGTCAAGGACAGGCAGCGAGGCAACTACTTGGGCCTTTTGCCACATCAGCTTGATAGCTTATGATACAGACATGCAGGGCAGGTCGGTCAAAACTGCAGTGACCAAGAACCCTCGAAGAACCCATCGCAGCTGTCTTTCTAAAAGTCTGCAGACGGAGGCATGAAGGCACGGTAGGCTCCGTCGCCCAAAGGCCTTGCAAACATGAAATGCCGACATGTATCTCACAGGTAGCCAACAAAGAAGAATACATGAGACTATGTGCCAGTACAACCAAATGCATGAGCCAGTTTGTCAGTTGTCACCATTACAGAACTACACAGAGTGACTGCAGAGTGATGAGATTCATTCCTCGAGAGCTTGTGGTCGGCATAAAAAATTCGTGTCATCTTTCATCAGGCAGGGCATCGTTTTGACATCACTTACAACTTACAACTCCATCATATTCATTCTCGTTTTATTGTAATTGGATTAGCGATTGGATTAGCGTTTGTTCATCGTTTTCCATCCTTTGGCGGAAACGGCTGGGGAAAGTGCGCGCGGGACTCCTGGAATTTTGGAACTTAGGAGTCTTAGGAGAGGCTCAGGAAATCTTGATGTGTTCGGAAAAGGGCCGGGGAAAGGGCATGCGGAAATCCTGGAAGTCTGGAAAAATGCTTTTTTCATCGTTTGGCAGAAACGGGCCGTGGACAGGGCGCGCTGGAATCCTGGAATTTTGAAAGAACGAGGAACGCCTCCGGAAATCATCATGTTCAATGTGTTTCTGCATCAAGTTTTCATCATTGGACGACCTTCCCCAAAATGGTCCAAAACATGATAACGAAACTATTTTGGAATCCGGTGTGAAGAAAAGACGGTAAAACTTGACGAACCCGCGAACGATAACCAACATGATGATAACATGGACAAACACCTATGTCTAGGTTTACGATCTGTAGACACGTGCATATGCGCACACGTAATATGCACAGACACGCACTCGCGCGCACGCTTTCAGGCAGGCGCTGCACGGCACCGCACACGCCCGGCAAGGATCGGCAAAGCACGAATGCATGCGCGCCCGCGCGCGCACGCCCCTCTGCGAACGCCCGCCCGCACACACACTCACATGCGCACATGGCACATACACGCATGCCCGTCTACGTGCGTACGTACATACATACTCATGTCTTGTATGCAGTTTCCAGATGTTTCCAGTGCCTGATAGAAGGAGCCCCGTCTCGAAGCACAGTCCGCAGAGTGCATTGGGACGAGGCTTGTGATGCGGCTGTCACTAGCAGGAGCCGTTTGAACGCTGGGACGTCTCGTCACTGAGTCACTGAACTTGACAGAGGCCCTCTTCGGCACCGAGGCGATGCGAGAGCCACCTGGCTGATCTGCGTGAAAGGATGGGGTGGAGGTGCGAAGGCATCTGCAGGGAGCGGGGGTAAAGCCATAAGTGGGGGGAGGGGAGGAGCTGACTGGACATTGCAGTGGGACGACATGTGGTAGGATGGCAAGGCAGGCAGACAGAGACAGACACACAGATAGATAGACAGAAGTGTGCCCACACGTGCACGCACGTACACGTCGCTTTCATTCTTTCTTTTTTCTTTCTTTGTCATTGTGTGTATCTGTTTGCTTCGCTGACTATGTACCGCACGAATGGTGCGCAAAGCAGCTTCCATACTCAACAAGAAATAGAAGCCTTTCAAGATGTTCTTGAAAGGGTGACTGTACAGCAAGCCTGTCGCCGTTCAACCGGTGGCTGTTTCAACTCAAAGTCCAGCTTACGCAGAGCTTTGCCGGGCCCAATGAGCTTGGCTCGGAGCCACTGCAAAAGTTAGGATTCGGCATGTAGATTTCACGGACCCTGACGAGGGTCGCTAAGTGAGCCTGCTGCTCGCCGTTTTGTTGGGCGGCTGTCGGAACAGTGAAGACGTTGCAAGCCTTGTCAGAAAAGCCATGTGAGATGTACTCAAGATTGGTTGGCAGAGTGCAAGGACGGCCAGATTGTCTCGTGCGGCTCCGAGTCAGAGAATGCCTCGCGAAGCGACCAGTGCCCGTCAACGGACTGGGAGTACATGATGGACAACCGAGCCCAGTGCACTGGCCGCACTTGGCTTCGCTGTGAACCTGTCTGAGCTGGTTTGTGCCAGCTTCCTGTCTTTTGTGTGAGGCAGTGCCAGTCCATGCCCGATGCTGCTCAGGGTGGCGTTGCGAGATCCTTAGCTGTCTTGCATGTGCAGAAAGTCAGGCAAGTACAGTAGCATCTTATCTGACCTTCGGCCGGCATCGTTGGCCAGAAAGCGAGGTGATGATGCTGGCCCTCCAGCCCATGCTTGGTGGAGTCCTGGGCCAGCGACTCGCCCTGCAGAGGCTTTCCTTGGTACGGCGCGCAATCGAGCCACATCGAATCAGAGTGTTACCACTGCCTTTGAAATCGCCAGAGTTCAATTTTTGGCTTCTGTCGGGTAATGAATAATTCTGAGGCCTGGACAACATGGCCCCTTTGTGCCCGCACCAGTGGGGTCACCGCACGTCTCTGATGCTTCGTCAACACCGCCGCCGCCACTGACTTCACCCAAGGTCCTGTGCAGAAGAGACATGGGCGCATGTGCATGGGACCCCGACAAATTTCGCAGACAGCATGTCCAGCATCTTGAAGGTTCCCAGCATGCCGGCGACTTCGAGCACGCAAGGCCGCCAGCATGTGAGGGCCACGCAATTCAAGCCAGTTCAACTGTGATGGAGCTGCAGCAGTACAGCTGCGGAGTGGAGGAGGCTGACCGGGTTTTCGGGATAGGGCAGGCAAGTTAGCGCGCTTTTGGCAGGTGCTGGGCTCATGGTGCCGATGACGATGAACCACGGATTTGCTGCTGGTGTCTGGCCTACACTGAGATAGCTCGACGTGCCGATACAATAAGCGCTCTTCGTACATTCGGAAGGGTGCAGGTGTAGACTGCACGCAGCCAGGACTGTCGAATGTGTGACAGCTTGTTGCTACCGGAGGCAGCGCCTCTGCACAGCCTGGCTCTCAGAGCTCGCGGAGTAAAGAAGCATCGGCTGAGAGGCTGTGGGACGCTTCTGGACACCCGAAACAGTTGGCGGGTTCGCTTCCTTGTCTCCTGTTGCCCTCGTTCCCTTCTGAGGAATGCGCAGGTGATGGGTTGGGCACCGGCATGGCGCAGTGATGGCGTCCCACCACGGCCTGAACAGGGCCTTCAGGGCCTTCAGGCAACGTGTCGAGAAGAGCGCACCGATGTCGTTTTGGTTTAATGTGTCCGTCGCAATTTGCCATAGCACTAGCATTGAAGGCATCAGCTTCTTCAAGCTGGTTGCAGCCCCAGTCCATGCATGGGCCTCGGCGGTTGAATCTGCCTTTGACGTTTCAATTGATGCGGGGTTGCATGGATTTCTCTGTGAATGAAGCATGTTGCAGACCAGTGCCGAGTCTTGGCACGTTGATTGTACCTCGCAGACTTCTGCATGAGCGCATTTCCTTCCTAATCTTGGGCCTTCAAGTTTTGTAGTGAGGGAAACCACCTTTCTTGTCTACGATTGAAGCAGGATTATATGGCCAGTCCTGGGACTCATGGCCAGTCGTTGATGATGGGGAGAGAGCTACGTTGTCTGCACTTGCTGTCTGCTCTCGGGTTCAGGACTGCGGAGGAAAACACGGCCCCGAACCTGGCTGCGCGGTCAGGCTCACTTAGTCCCGAAGAGTTTAGCAGGTCGTAGTTCGTCACCGCATGACAGAAGTAGACTCCTCCCCCTCATCCTCCTCCCTTTGCTGCCTCTGCTGCATAGGCAAGAAGACGTACCGTGCCGGCCAGCGCCTAACTGCTCGTCGACTCCGCGCCGCACAGCGTGCCGCAGAGCTTAACCAGGCCTCCTGCGGATGTTGGCAGTGGCACTCTTCGTGGTGTAGGGCCATGTAGGGCCACAGGGCAGTAGAGGTCGAGTGCAACAGAGGCGCTGCCCTCCGAGCCTTTGCCATCACCCTCACCGCCCTCGGAGCCCTCCTCGGAGGAGCCGCCAGGTGGCCGCAGCCTTCGTGACATTGACGGTGTGCGTGTTGCGCTTTTAAAGCTTGCTCTCCACGAGGCGCAGAGGCACGCACGAAGCCCCGGCGGCGCGCGGGCGTCCGGGTGAGGCGGAGGCGCGAGCATGCTATCGCCCGACGGCGAGAGCAAGAGGAGCAGGCCGAGGGCCAGGGCGGGTCAAAGGGTCCTGGGCCTGGGCCTACCGGGCCTACCTGATCTTTCAGCATCTAAGGGCGATGCGCCGCGACCCCAGCCTGTTGGCGCGGTGCCGCCTGGACCTTTACCGCCTCGCCAAGAGGCGCAGAGAACTTCGGAGCCGAGCTTTCTGCCCAACTCCAGGATACAGCAGAGCAAACTCGAGCCAAGAAGCAAATCGTGGGTCAAACAGTCAAACATGTCCCATGCCATCGGAAACACTGCTTCCGCTCCGCATGAACTAGAGCAGACTGAGCTTTGAATCTGTGAGTGTGCACACTTTGTCAGCCCGTCTGACATGATCGCGGCCGCCATCATGCAATGTGTGGCACGTTGTCATGCCGTGCATCTCACCTGTTGTCGAGAGGTAGATGGCTTCGACAGCCCGGCTGAATTGGATCAACTTCTCGAAGGCAGCACGGCACCAACATAAGCGTGACAGTCAGCTTCAGCTTCTTCCGGGACCGGACCGCTTGCAACCCAGGCTCGCCTGTCTCCAGCCAGCAGTGGGCAGCCTCGAAGCGGTGCTACGCCCGGTTCGGGGGTTTTAGATTGGAAGGGAAATCGCAGCAGATGAAATGCTTAAATGCTGTGCTGCTTCTCTAATCGGTATGTTTCAGCCCAGACACTTCAAACGCCAGGTTGCGCAGTCAACCTCGCGATTATTCCAATGCCCGGGCCGCAGATGTATGGAGAAGCAGCTAGAGAAAGTGACATGACGTACGGCATATCTTCAACCGTGACGGAGAAAGACCAGGATCGAGGCTTAGGGATACCGCGTGTAGATGGTTGCCCTAGGATCCGGAGCACGATGTCATCGGCTTGGCCCTAAGCCGTTATGTGGTCACACTGACTGCGCACGAAGGCATTAGCGCGCTTGAGCCTGCCGTTCTCTATGTGTTGCCGAATTTACGGACCAGTGCAAAGTGGTTTAGAAGCTGCTTCCATGTCAATGTCAGAGCACGCATCAGCCCCACACACGCGCGATCACGCATGCGAAAACACAGTCAACAGGCCCTGGGCACGCAAGTGGGTTGGCTCGCAAAGTCAGGGATTGAACACGTGCAGCCAGAGAAAGGTCAGAGCCGAAGAGAATTAATTGGCGGATCAGGCAAGGTCGTGCCAACAGGAGCACATGTGCCCAGTTCCGGTCTGCAACTGCAGGCTTTGGACTGCTGCCTATGCCTATGCATGCTCTGTGGGTGTAGTCAGGTCGGGAAGTTCTCATCAATGGCTTGGTGCATACTCCGCAACTCAGCTGCCGTATTAAGTACTGCAAAAGTCCGTTGTCGATGTCCACATCCCGAGCCTGGGAAACAGCCAAGATCAGCTAAGCCTTACGTGATCATGCGTTGACGTCCAGGTTCATGGCACGGTGCCACTTTGGTTTCTTGTTCCAGGTCTCTTGTGCAAACGATTCTAAGTTGACTTCGGAGCAGCTGTGTGCCAAACCAGGCTTAAAATCAAGGTGCTGCAAGGATTGCTGTCCCAGGCAGCTCAACGGACATTGGGGACGCGTCGCAGACTTCGATCCCGAGCCTGGGCTGCTCCAAGCCTTGGGTGAGGGCTGGTATTTCCTCTTCGGCCCCAGTGTTGCTTTGGCATTCGCTTGGGCCCCAGGTGCACAGATGTTACCTGGTTCACGCCTTCGTAAGCGGCTCGTCGCCGCTGGCACTCAGGCTCAGGCGCAGCATTGCAGGGGGCACGCAAAAGGGAGACTGGAGCAGGAAAGGGAATGCTTGTGAAGTGTGACATCCATCGGCCAACTATGCCGCGCTTCCCGAGCAGCATCCGTGCCTGTGTGGCGATCGGAAGTGGATGTGCAAAGCCAACTTCTGCAAAAGCAGTGCAATCAATCCAATTTCTCTCGAAGCGGTGAGGGGCAGGAGGTCCGCCTCAGATGTCTTACACGTGGAAATGTGAAAACGTGGTTCATCAAACATTGCAGGCGGGATGCTTTCGTGGTGCCCAAGAGTCCTGGATTGCATTGAAGGCTTCGTCTCTAGCTAGACTCCTAGACACCTGATCGCAGATGCGCACACCGTTCATGTAAGTATGTATGCATGGGTGTATGTACGCTTATATGTATGCATATACTGCATACTGGCACAATACCGGTGACATGCCTCAACCGGCTCAACCGTGTCTGTTATGCCAGCTTCGACCCCCCAGCAACGGAGGATCGGGAGTCAAAGAGCGCTGCGGCGCTACAAATCCCAAAACCAAATCGACATCAGGGGCAGTTCGGCAGGCAGCACACACGAGGGGCTGTGGTCGGAGTGTATAGTCGTCTGCCGTGGGAGCGCCAGAAAAACGAAAGGATTAGAAGCCAGCTGAGGGACTGTGGCGCCAGGTCTAAGTTGCCCCGTCAGATGCAATTCCGCCATCGCTTGCCTGGAGAGGCGGGATCGAACAGTAACATCTGCAACGGCGTGTGGCCAGAGCACGCTCTTACTCGCAGAATTCGCACGCAATTTGGCGACAGCATGGCTGTCGGTGTGTAACTAGCTGTGTATTGAGCCTGCTGCTCTGGACGAAGAAAGGCTGTAAATTTGTTGGGACTACTACTGCTGCTACTACTACCACTCAAAATCTGCTACTGCTCCTGCTCGTGCTTCTGCTCCTGCTCCTCCACTACTGCTGCTGCTGCTATAGCCAGCCACGAAGTGAGCTACTTTGGTTGTAAGTGCAGCTCATTTGGCAGAGGTGGGAGAAAAGATACCTGGAATTTTGGAAAGAAATGTCAAGCATCTGAAACGGAGGGCTGCCTGCCGGTTGGGTGGTATCACAAATGTTGAGCTTTCAGCACACAGAGAAGCCTCCAGCAGCTGATTGATACATAGATAGATAGATACCAGATTTAGAGTCAATCTAGAGGTAAGTATAACAACCCCTCTGTGGGTCTGGACTTGCCCTCCGCATTAAGGACCAATCCACCCAGCCCCGATGAAATCGTCGAGGGTGTGTGGCAGCCGTCGCTTCGTCTCTTGGCAGCCACTGGCAGCATGTATGATTCTGGTATCCACACAGGCACACGCCACAATATGGCACAGAAGCGCGAAGTATCGACAAGCACATGATGGCAGCGAAGTCGGAATGCAGAGGTGCCGTTTAACATGTGTGGTGTGATGCTAGTCTTCGCCGCAGGCATTGAGAAGTGGATGCATACTCAGGCACATACATGCACGTGTGCATGCATACATAACTGTATGAGTACATGTGCGGAGACACCAAGAATGTGTAACAATAGAGTTCTTCTACGACGAGCAAAGCAGGGTCGATTCCCGTCGATTCCCCGTTGGCAATAAAACAAACTCGGCGCACTACAACCAACCATTGTAGCAGATTCGGGTAAAACTTGCGTCGTTTGGTGCAGTTCCCGCTTTTTCGGACTCCTGTGCGGATTCTGGTGCATATGGCAGGCATTCAATGACTGCTCGGCTTAATGCCGCAAAGTTTCACTGGTCAGAAAGCTCGAACCTCAGAAAGCACGGCGCCACAAAGGGATGTTGCCTCACTTCGTCACTCCTGTGTTTTCGCATGATGTTGGAGACGGCCGGACGGGTTGCAGTGTGTTTCCTGGAATGCAGTGCAGATGTTTATGGAACAGGCAAGTGCGCTGCAGCTTGTGGAGCTGCAGACTGACTTGGGCCGCATCTCAAGTCAGCCGGTATAGTGGTGGAATTCGTGTTTGCTCACCTTGTCGTGTGTTGCCGTGAAGAAGCTCTTCGTGATTCCATGAATTTCCACCTTTGCTGCCAATGTCTCACTTCAGATCCGGTTGACGCGGCTGCTGTGCGCCACGACTTGCTTCTCGATGGTGTCGATGTCTGTACAGGTTGCTAAGCTGCTGAACGGAGAAGGTGCCTGTTGCATGACAGTCGCAACACTTAGCAGCGAAACGAAAGCACAAAGTGTGCTTTCACGCTGAAACTCGCAGAACGGATATGTTCGTGCTGTACACAGGAGTTCATCAGAATTTGCATTTGGACGGAAGTTCGCTTCGACTTCGTGCTGTCCTGGGAGGCGGTTTTCCACACATTGGAAAAACCGCGCTTGCCTGCATTCAGTTTGTTGATGTTTCTTGCCAGGGCGCTACTTGGGCAGTCGCTGCACCTCCGACTTTCGGTATCCGGTACCTTGTTTTTTGAATGAAAGTCCCGATACCGAAGAGACACAATGCCAGTACATGTCTTCTCTTCCGAGATGATGACACTGGGAAGAAGGAAGCAGGGCGTGGCCCTCTTGCCGGACAGTCTGCACCCAAGTCGTATCCCACATGCCTTGGTTCTTTAGCAGCTGTGTGTTTCTAGATGGTATGCGTCGCTTCTACGCCTGGTGCCTTGTCCACGTCACATGGTTTGCAAGAGGCCCCTGCTCTTCAAGGGCAACAAGGCCAAGATCAAGGAGGAGGACGAAGTGAAGCTCGAGCCGGGTGAGGCGCAGCGAGAACTGGGGGCTAGGCTAGTGACTAGTGCGGTCAAACCGGGGCGGAGTAGCCAAGCGGGGACCACATGACATGTCGCAGCCGTTGACATTAGCGGACCATTGGCCTCTTCTGGACAGCTGCGGCCTGCACAAGGACAAGTCTCGTGTAAAGACGCGTGACAACAAGGACTTGCAGTGCCCAGCCGCATGAAAGACGAAGCATTGCTGAGCCTGAGCGTGTTCGGCAGCCTTGCCGCACATCATTGCAAATCTCTCCGATCCGTTTTCATTACAACGCTGGTCGTATATCTGATAGAACCTGATCGGTCGTTGCCCCATCCGTTCCGCTACACATTGGTCCACCCTGTTATCGTCAAGTGCAATCGAATCCATTCACTCTTTGTCGCATGCCGCAAGTAAAAGCACAACTGTTCCAAGTTTGTTTGCATGAAGCTACGGAGGTACCACAACATTACCGAGGAAGTCATGACGAAGAACGAGTGGCGACCTTAGGCGATAGTTCGCATGAAGCTGGTGGCTCATGATTTGCCTTGCAGTGCATACTACATTGCATGGCTGGCTTCACGCACTTTGGCGAAGAACACCGCAGCAGGCAGATGCAGAGCGATGAGCATGCAATCACACGCTGCAAGGATTGAGGAGAAGATCAAAGCAGAAGCTGAGATCGATGAGTACGAGGAAGGCGAAGCTTTGACAGAGAATCGAGATGGAGAGGTCTTGTATCCCGACAGACTCCCGATAGATGTCTCACATCGGAGGCCACAGCATGTCAAACCGTGCTTCTGCTTGCGACTTATGTCCCTGAAGGCAAACTGGACCGTGACTGGTACATGGCCCGATGCTCAGACTTTTCAACCGGCGGATTTTTGCCTGAGTCCTTGCACAAGGCTCCGTGTTTGAGTGTGGTTGGCACGCTGTATTTTCAGAATGCGTCGTTGACCAAATTCCAAGCGACTATAAGCACCAAGAACCTCGCCATGTCCGAGAATTAACGCCGAAACCCGACTTTGTTAGAAGCACGTTTTGGTTTGAAGCGTGATTCAGCTTCGACATGATGAGTCAAGCTGGCTGGGACATGGGGCTATCAGTACAAGGAACCCTGAGGGTCTCGCCTACTTAGTAGTTGTAAGAAGGTGAGAGTACGAAGGAAGCGCTGAAGTTCGCAGAGACGTGCTGCATGTGCCATCACGTCAGCCATCCTGAAATCGTCAACACATTAGGCTGCACTGAGCACCAGGCCGAAGAAGGTGGGGCGGCTCAGGGCATGGACGCGATGGACCCAGTGCAGGAGGCCAGGGTGCCTGGCTTTGCGGCATAAGGCATGGACGGATGACACTCTGCTTGACAGAAGAAGTATTTGTCGTCGTGAATTCTGATGTCTTGAAGGCCGAGAAGGAAGAGAAAAAGAAGCGCCAATTGGCTTCGGTGTTTGACTCACATGTAGTGAAGCCCAGCGAGGCAGCTTTGCGAGTCATCACCCTCCAAGGTCGCCCGGGTGAACATCCGGCAGCAGCAAAAAAACGAGGCTAACGAGCTTTGGGAGCTTAACAGGCCCGGCCCGCAGTGCTTTGTCCCTTGAGTCGAAGTGCGATAAGTACGATTCCTGCAGCCGAGGCTCGGGGCAATGGGCTTGGCAGAGCGGAAGGAGGTAAACTTGGACTTCTCGAAAGAGGACGAAGAGAAACGCCTGTGGTCTCAGTCGTTCCGCAGCATTCTAAATCTCATGCCGGCGTGAGCTGTAGCATTGGCTTGTGCGGCCAATTCCCAGAGAATGCATGTGAGGTGTTGCCGTTGTTGTGCCAGCCTCAGCCATCTCGAAGCGTCAGCTCGGGCCATTCTGGCCTTCAGCACTTGGGCGGCGACGATCAGACGACCGGGAAATTCAGGTCCGGGATACGACGCCACCGTTCCTGGACGGCCGAAAGGTCTTCACCACACAGACAGAGGCAGTGCCGAGGCCTCAGTAGGCAATCGCGCCATCATCGCAGATTGACACATATTGACACCAGCGGCATAAACGTCTGCATGCGTCAGGAGTGCCGTCAAAGATCCGACGTCCGACATGGCTGTCTTCTGCAAGCAGGGCTCGAAGGTGGTGCCCGCCCCCAGTGCTTGGATCTGCCGTCGGCTCTTGTTCGCAGAGCGCCCGGCTCGACGAGCTCTCATTGCTCATGCACCTTTGGATCGACAGAGGTCAGACAAGTGCGTGAGGAACAAGACCAGAGCAAGCCAAGAGCTCTGCAGTTCTCGGACTTTGTTTCTGGATTCAACAATGCCAAGCCTCCGCTTGATTGCATGCTACTTATAGGTGGGCAGGCTGTGAGCATGTCCCAATGATGCCGACAGAGGTTCCGGCAACGTTTCTGGGAACTTGCAGGCTGGTGGGAAGCCGGGGCCGGGGCTCAGAGCCCAAAATCGGGTGTCCACGGTTGCCCTAGGTTCGGGAAGTTGGGGGGCTCCATTCGTTGCCATGAAGCACCATGTATCAGTATAAGAGCCCTTTGCTGCCACAGGCTCCAACATGGGCAACGTGATGGGCGTCAAGAAGTGGCTCAGCAGATTAGGGCATGGTTCAGCTCTGCTGCAATAAGGTTTCCGTGTCGCCGTGGATTCACGGATGATTTTGTTTGTCCGTCGCACCCGCAACGGCGCTTCTTGACTTTAACAGCAGCAGCTGTCTCCATAAGGAAGACGGACACCGATAAGCAGGAGGACGACGTTTCAGACGATGAATTTGACCACAAGGCTGGGAAAGAATGCTGGACATGGCAGAGCAAACCTCAGGAAGCACGGGAAATGATGTCGCGCCGCAGGATAGAGTCCGGCAGCAGTCAAGCGAAGTAATTGCATGCATTCTTTCGTGAAGCTGCCGTAATGCTGTCTCACACCCGATTCTTCAGGTAGGCGCTTTTTTCCAACTCTTTTTTTTTTTTTTCGATTTCTGTTGCGTGAGCCTAGTAATAACCTCTGTCCTCGCTGCCTCAGGCGAAGAGGAATTTCAGGAATATACCTTCCAAAACTAAAGCCAGCTGTACAACCCGTCCATTGCCTTGCTTGTCGGCTCAGGCCAGCAACCAGTACGGCCAAGCCTTGAAGAACCAGAAGACAGAGGATGCGTGGTCGCATTAGCAGGACCGACAGTTGCTGCTGTATTGGCTTCTTGCCAGCACGGACAAAACAATTCCGAGACAAGACTAAAACTTAAGTTTAAACTTGTTCCGAAACATTAATCTACACTTGCAGATCTGAGGCCCAGTCGGAGTTCGCGAAGACGCGGTCGATCCAGCAACAGAGGCAAAGCCTTCCCGCTGGTGGCCAAGCACGGTGAGTCAACCGAGTGCCGATATGATATGGCTCTGCCCTGTTGTGCAATGTTTGAGCCCTCGTCGTGAGTTCAGCAATGACTATCTGGGCCTGGGCTCAGGTCTTCAAGGTGCGGGAAGAGCTCATCGACCTTCTGCGTGAGCACAACGTCACTTGGCTCCTGACATGGTTGCGGCGACAGTCGTGAAGCCGTCTCTCATGTCCCTGCAGGTCCTGATTTGCGTCGGCGAGACTGGATCGGGAAAGACGACACAGCTCACTCAGCACCTGATGCTTGAGATTCATGCTATGTCCAACTTAGTCCAACTTATAGCCTTGCTCCCATTTTGGCTGAAGCTACGGCTCTGAGCAAAGTTGCTGTCAATTTTTTGCACCCCGTATATGAAGCTCGCCATATGCTTCCTTCTGCACGCATGCGCTGGCACGACCACGTGGAGTGAGATCTCAGTGAGTGGCACAGCGCCGACTGGGCAGCATTTCCCCTCCTGTGCTTGGAACGACCAGGACAGTGTGATGTACGTGGTGCACGGCGGTCAGTGGACCAGTGAGNCGTGGAGTGAGATCTCAGTGAGTGGCACAGCGCCGACTGGGCAGCATTTCCCCTCCTGTGCTTGGAACGACCAGGACAGTGTGATGTACGTGGTGCACGGCGGTCAGTGGACCAGTGAGCTCTTCAAGTTCGATCCCTCGAGCAACGCATGGTCCTCGCTGGCGGACGGCAACAGAGACAAGTATCGCGCCAGCGCCGTGTGGGATCCCACCAACCAGGAGATGTATGTCTATGCTGGACTGATGGACGCCGGTGATGTTAATACTTTCTACGACGAGCTGTTCATGTACAAACCATCCTCCGACAGCTGGACAGCAAACGCCAGTAGCGGGTCGGCGCGTGCTGCACACGCCGCCCAATGGGATTTCCTCAGCTCCTTCATGATCACCTTCGGTGGTTACGGCTCAAGCGGCCGACTAAACGACATCATGGTGTGGACTCGAAGTTCGAACTCCTGGTCGACGCGCACCGTTTCGGGATCTTCTCCCACAGCCGTCGCCTGGCCGGCGTCGGCATACGACCAAGCGAACACGATGCTCTACGTGCACGGAGGGCAAGACTCCAGCAACCAGCCCTCGGATCAGCTATTGAGTTTTGCCGTGTCCAGCAACACTTGGACAAGCCTGTCGGCGACGAATGCCATAAGCAGCCGCTACTATCACACCGCCAACTTCATCGGGTCGAACAAGATCGTCGTCATGGGCGGACATCGCTGGCCAGTTGGCACCCAATATGCGGTGGAGGATGTGCAGCAGTACGATATCTCCTCGAATGCCTGGACAGACGTGACCCCATCCAGCAATGACCCCGGGAGCCAGCAACAGCATTGCGCCGTTTTCGATTCAGCTGGCANTGCGGTGGAGGATGTGCAGCAGTACGATATCTCCTCGAATGCCTGGACAGACGTGACCCCATCCAGCAATGACCCCGGGAGCCAGCAACAGCATTGCGCCGTTTTCGATTCAGCTGGCAGCTGCATCTTTACGTGGGCCGGGTCAGCAGGACTGACTATGTGGAGGCTGGATGTCTTCGACCTGGCCGCTGCCAGTGACACCGTGACAGCGCAAATGTCGTGGAGTGAGATCTCAGTGAGTGGCACAGCGCCGACTGGGCAGCATTTCCCCTCCTGTGCTTGGAACGACCAGGACAGTGTGATGTACGTGGTGCACGGCGGTCAGTGGACCAGTGAGNTGCGGTGGAGGATGTGCAGCAGTACGATATCTCCTCGAATGCCTGGACAGACGTGACCCCATCCAGCAATGACCCCGGGAGCCAGCAACAGCATTGCGCCGTTTTCGATTCAGCTGGCAACCGCATCTTTACGTGGGCCGGGTCAGCAGGATTGAAGCTCTGGAAACTGGATCTCGGCACCTCCTCCGCCGCAGAGCCCACCGTCACGATCACAACCAGCAGCAGTGCAACGTCGACATCCACGTCCAGCGCCACCGTCACGATCACAACCAGCAGCAGTGCAACGTCGACATCCACGTCCAGCGCCTCCGCAACGACATCGCGCACCAGGAGCAGCACCAGCACGTCCACCGCCTCCGTGACCCAAACAAGGTCCAGTAGCTTCACCAGCACATCTACCGTCTCCATCACCCAAACAACCGCCACCAGCAGCACTAGCACATCCGCCTCCTCCATGACCCAAACCACCTCCAGTAGCAGCACCAACACCAAGAGTTCCACAAGCAGCACCACGAGCACCAGCAGCACCAGCGCCTCAACTGTGAGCTCGACAACCAGCAGCTCCATCACGAAAACACGCACCTCCACGACTAGCGCCAGCAGCACAAGTAGCTCGACGACCGGCAGCTCCACCGTCAGCAGCTCGAGCAGCGCTTCGACGACCAGCACCAGCTCGACGAGCGGCAGCACAACCGAAACCGCCTCCAGCAGCAGTACGCTGACAGCGTCAACTACCAGCACGACAGCATCGACGACGAGCACGAGCAGCTTCTCAAGCAGCAGTTCGGTGACAGGCAGTTCTACCAGCACCAGCTCCACAGCCAGCAGTTCTACAACCAGCAATTCCGTGACTAGCAGTTCCACAAGCAGCAAGTCCACGACTGGTAGTACTACAAGCAGCATGTCCGCGACAAGCAGTTCCACGGTGAGCAGCTCGTCGACCAGCTCGAGTACGACCAGCAGCTCCGCAAGCAGCAGCTCTGCAACCAGCACGAGTTCCTCTGAGTCCACCAGCAGCACGAAAACGAGTACGGACACGAGCTCTAGCATAACTTACACCACCTCCACTTCCGTCACTTCCACGACCACTTCTGCAAGCAGCACCACGACCACGCCCGGCAGCCCTGAAGAAGCACTGAGGGCGAAGCAAGAGCAAGAAAGGAAGGAGGAGGCAGCGCAGGCCGTTGCCATGGTGGATGCCGCAGAGGAGGAGAGCGTGCAAGAACTGCTACTGCTTGTGCTCGACTTCAACACGTCCGCGAATGCTACCGAGACAGGCGGCGTGCTGGGACAAGTGTCCACGAAGACTGAAACGGGGACCTTAAAGGTGGCGGCACTGTCTCCGGAAGCAGTGGAGGCATCAGGTGACAGCGTGGTCATCCCAGCGGGAGACACAGGCGCCAAGGTGGAGGTGCCTGCGGACCTCCTCTTCCAAGCTGCCGAATTGTCTCAGGAAGCAGGTGTCTCCGGGCCTGTGCTCCTGAGCCTGACCAGCATGTCCGAGGAAACGGCCAACAGCTTCGTGGATCCACGCAACGAAGGTCAGCTCACAGCTTCGCTGCAGTCCCAGCCGCTGAGCATCAATCTCCGCTCCCCCGACGGCACCGCCTTGGAGTTGGGTCAATTGCGAACGCCCCTGGAATTCGTCCTGAAGGCGAACCCCAATGCCAGCTGCGCCTACTGGGACGAGGCGGAGAGCAGATGGTCTGAGGAAGGCCTTGAAAAGGTTCTGCACGACACACCTGGTGAGATCAAGTGCCTTACGAGCCATCTGTCCATCTTTGCAGCGGTGTTTCATACCATTTGGGATACGGCCGTTTCCGTACTGCAATGCAGTTCTGCTTGGGTGCTCATGTCAGAGAAAGGCTTTCAAAAGCTCATCGCACCAGCCAGGCAGTGGATGACTTCTTCGCCAGCCATCTCGGTGTTCGTTGTCATTGGCCTTTTCCTTCTAGTCCAGTCTCGAGCTGCTTATGTCGATCGCCAAGCGGAGCGCATGGTCCCTTGGGAAGAAGTCGAGGCGGTCCTGTTGCGCGACAAGGTTGTGGATGACACTCCCGAGGACACGTACACGTACGAGGAGGTGCCTCGGAGACGTGGCCGCGCCAGGGCTGCCTGCTGCAGCGGTGTCACAGCACTGAAGGAGTGGTGTTGCTGGTGCGCAGGCATCTGCTTCGGTGTGGAGAACATTCTCACCGTCGTCACGGAAATGATCCCCAACGCCCCGGAAGCTAGCGTTAATCGCTGCATCAGGTCTTTGCATGCTCATCGCAGCGGTGTGGCTGCGGACAGTCTAGAGATTTTGGTGAACGACGGGGACAAGTTTCACTTGCAGGAGGACTCCGAGGGGCGCCCGGTCCAGGTTTCCCGGAGCAATGCACGGCGGAGCCGTTTCTCTGCCGTTGTGCATGAAATGGGCAGGAATCTGGGCGAGTTCGCAGCTGCGGCACGTAACCTCAGCGCACGGTGGAACGTGCACTTACACGGCGCCGGTGCTGTCCAGTCCATGCTGAAACGGCAGTGGTGCGTTCGCATTTGTCTGCTGTTCCCGGCTTTCCATCCCTGGGTGGCGCTGTTGCGCTACAGCATCATCACGCCGCGCAAGGTCCGTGCAGCTCTGATCTTCTTGAAGCTGTGCACGGCTGGCGCCACGAATGCACTTTTCTTCACCGGAACTACACCAGGGCCCGACGACGATCCTTCTTGCAGGCAGAAAGGGAATTTCCTGCAGACTTTAACGAGAAACTCCGTGGTGGGCTTCCTATCTGCTTTCCTCGGCGACTGTATCATTTTCACCCTCTTCCTCGTGCAGGCGCGGAAGGTCGTGGAGAAGGAGTGGACCGATGAGATCAAGGCATGGCAGCGGAGCATCTGGCGCTGTCGACGAACCTGCTTCTGGTTGCTCTGGCTGACCTACACCATCGCCACCCTTTGCTACGTGATGCTCTTTTTGGCCAACATGCGTCTGCAGGATGCCCACGACTGGATCGTGGCCACGGCGGTCAGCCTGCTCCAGGACTTGGTGCTGCTTCCCGCTGCTGTGGCGCTTGTGCTGGGCACCCTGGCAACGTGTGCCTTGCAAAGCCGACGCATCCGGAAGAATATCGAGGACAAGTGGCTTGAGAAGAAGGAACAGCAGGCTCCCGAGCCCGTACTTGAGCCCGATACTGAGCGCAGACTCTCCATAGCGTCTTCGCAAGATGCAGACGCTGAGCTCTCGTCCCACGCGACGTGTGTGCTGGGACCCCGAAGAATACCGAGAAGACCGGGTTCTCCTGTAGGCAAGCACATCGAGCGCGCGCCGGAGCAGCAGGCCTGGATTGGAATCCTTCCTGGCACACCGCTGGATGGGGGCTAAAGACTATTGAGAAAGGCGCCTTATGCGAGTTGAAGGCGAGATTCGCCGAGTGTGAATGTTGCCATACAGACGTTCGAAGACATAGCAACATGGTAGCAGGAGCATCTCATGGAGACGACCTCTCCCAGCAGTTTTAAAAATGTAATGGTACGCGCAGCGTATCCGGCGGCTGGCCTGCAAGGTTCTGACGTTTCTGGCAGCGCTCCAGCTGCCGCCGAGCCTGTCGCAGTAAATCTCGGGCCGTGCGAGTCCGTGACATGTCACAAGTTTCTAGGCAAATTCCAGTCTTGCAGCGGCAGGATTCGAAGAGCTATGCACCATGTTTTGCCTTTTGCGGAGAAGCCGTTGTAGCATGGCAACTCGAAGCCACTACCCTGTTGTATTCTACGCCTCCGATCAGTGGTGTTGTCAGGCACAATTCTGGAACCGTCAGTGCAACCTTCCTCCGGCAACCTGCGCAAATGTAGAGACAGGTGAACACCTGATGGTGTAGAGGGCTCCGCTGTGTTCTTGCGTCGAGAGCATGTCGGTCAAGCAGACACAGGCGCACAAAAAGTTCTGTGCCAAGGTAGAGATTTTGTGCATGTAGGTCCGGAAATCGTCTGTGCAGTAGGAGGATGACGCTGTTGTTCCATTATTTGGTGTCTNGGTCAAGCAGACACAGGCGCACAAAAAGTTCTGTGCCAAGGTAGAGATTTTGTGCATGTAGGTCCGGAAATCGTCTGTGCAGTAGGAGGATGACGCTGTTGTTCCATTATTTGGTGTCTGTGTCGCTGTACCAGAGTAAGCTATTTTCCGGCATCGGCGGAGCTGCGTTGGGCATGGTGGCCGGCTTGGCAAGGAGGGTCCACATTCAAAGCGCTGCCGGCCTTGACAAGACCTAATTGTGATTGTCGATTCCTCTTTCCAAGTCGGAGTACCCAGCACCGACATGGAGCTCCCAAAGTTGGAATATGCCTGCATGCAGGCGCAACAGCGGCAAGCTGTAAACCGTTAATGTTTCGAACCTTTAACTCCAACACCCGATTTTCACAGTCCGTGCAACCCAACAAGTGCGACAGTGCCTTGATTTCATNCCTGCATGCAGGCGCAACAGCGGCAAGCTGTAAACCGTTAATGTTTCGAACCTTTAACTCCAACACCCGATTTTCACAGTCCGTGCAACCCAACAAGTGCGACAGTGCCTTGATTTCATCGCGTCATGTCACAAATGTGCATCTCAGCTGTGTCTTCCATGTCGCCATAGACTGGCGCGGATGTGGTGATTGTTTTGCATTGACTCGGCCGACTCACGCGTCACAATCACTTACCGGCCTATGGGGCAGGCAAGAGGCTGGTGCAACCTACCTCTGGCAACCTGCACAGATGTACAGACAGGTGAACACCTGAGAGTTTGTGTATGTAGGCCATTGTAGGTCGTCAGTGCAGCAGGACTATTACAATAGCTTCAATCTCAGCTAGCAGCTCGATGCAGCTCGCATTGATGTCAACAGGCTGGTAATCGGTATGTTTCATTGGACAAAGCCGTACATTCACCAAAGCGTTCATTCTTTCACTCTTGCTCCCTCAGACAAACCAGACAGCCATGCGAGACGGAAAAAAGCCTTGCTCCCATGCTCCGATTTCGACTTGCACTTGAGAGCAGTTCTTCGAGACGTCGTGCAATCGAGCTTTCTCATGCGGGGTGTGTGAGGTACCTGCACGAAGCCGGTTACTCGGTGAACGGCCAGATCGGATGCACACAGCCTCGCCGTGTTGCAGCTGTGCCGGGAGCCCAGTCTTGTGCGGTTTGCGTGTCGTTTCTGTCAGGATCGCCGGAATCGGGTCCCAACAGGTCCGTGGCGAAGCGCGTCGCCGACGAGATGGGCTGTGAACTGGGCACAAAGGCACAAGCCATGCAGAGTAAGGTTGATTGACTGATTTTGGGTATAAGCAAAGAGCCAAATACTCCGCATCACGAAGTAGTCTTCGGGAGGTCTTCGGAAATCATGTGGGATTAGAATTCAATGCCAGTTTGATCCAGTTTGTGAGAAGATGTATGTATGGGGTCTGCCGTATGACATGTAAAACGTTATACTGCGCCCCAAAACGATAAGCTCAGTTTGTGGGCTTGCGCACATGAAGGCTTCTTCCAGCTATCGAAAATTTGATCAGCCAACCTAGATCGTCTGCCAGCCCAATCAACCAGGCTTACAATGCGCACCGCTGTCTGCTTGCACTCTAAGCATGCAGGTGGGCTACTCCATTCGGTTCGAGGACTCTCCCTCGATTTTCACCCTCGCCATGTTACTTGCATCGCATGTCTTGAAGATTATTACCTGTGCAGGACTGCACCAGCGAGTCGACCATCATCAAGTCACTTGTCGATTGTGTAAAACTTGACGTGAATGGGTATGGGAAAGTGCAGCAGCACCTGTGTGCCGCTTGGTTGAGTCCTGCGCTGCGCCCGTTTCAAGGTACATGACCGATGGCGTGCTTCTGCGAGAAACCTTGTTTGAGCCGGACTTGGACAGATATTGTGTGAGGGCCTCAACGGCCCAAATCTGGCTGCTTGTTTCGCTTATGGAAGACCCCATGCAAGCTCTGGGACGGGCTTCGATACAGCATCTGTCAGTGGTGAGTTGCCCCTAACTGTAGGACGGAGGGCTGGGAGCCGCATCAAAGAAGTCAGGCGGTCATCATGGACGAAGCGCACGAGCGCTCGCTCAACACAGACGTCTTGTTCGGAGCTGGGAGCTTATGAGTCGGTTGCGATGAGGAGGGCTAGTAAGGGTTGTAAATCGCAAGCGATGCTTGCTCTGACGGTTACACGGCTACACCTACCGAGTGCGAGATCCTTCTGCTGTGCGCACCAGTGGCAGCATCGTGCTGAGATCCTGCGGACTGTAGTGGGCCGCCGGCATGATTTCAAGCTGATCATCACCTCAGCCACCATGGATGCAGACAAATTCGCCGCGTGACTTGGCGCGACAGCACAATGTCACTTCAGCACTGTTCTGGAAATATTCATGATTAGAGGATTCAGTGACAGCCGAGGTTTTTCGGCAATGTGCCAGTCTTCAACATCCCAGGCCGGCCAACGACTCACAAAACGGGATTTGTTGCTAAGCAGAACCACGTCTATACGAAATCCGAAGCCGTGCTCACCAGCGGCACGTCTAGTATTTCATGCACAGAAGTCTTACTTTCGGACCGTCGCCAATACCTCCCTGAACAAGCACTTCGGTGATGATGCGGTATTGCACGCGGCGTGAAACAAAGCAAGTGTGATGTTAGCATGGACTATTGAAACTTAGTTCTCGAAGATTTGCTTCATCAGCACGTTTCCAGACAGAGCATTTTCGCGAGCTTCCAATGCCCGCATCATCCATGTCGAGTACGAGGATTGTCCAGAGCACGCAAGGCAAGCTAGCAAATGCAACAGTCGCGCACAGTGGAGAGAGAAAGATGCGAAGGTCGGTCGGCCATGGTCAGCAACGAACAGGACAAGATTCCCACAAAGTGCTCGATCACAAGGGCGACAAGATATCAAGTGAGTTACGGTCTTGAAAGATCACATCACTAGTGTAGCTCACGGTTGGCATCTGACCCACTCCTATTGGTGTGATCCGCCACGCGAAGTACTTGTATGCACGTATCTATGCTAGGGCTTAGAGGAGTTAGGGCCAGGGTTGGTGCCTGCCTTCGACCCAACGTCTCTTCGGGTCTGGGAGCGAGGGATGTGCCCTGGAGGTCGAACGTTTCCTGTGCGTCTCCCGGTCACGGCTGCGGTGTTCTGAATCGAGCAGGAGACGAGGGCACGGCTGCTCAGGTGGATACCTTCTATGCGAGAAGTACAGCTCAGGTGGCCTGTGCAGAGGGCTTCGTGGAAGTAATTCGCTTGGAGCGGCTTTCGAGTCGTTGTGCATAGCAGGGCATCTATCTATAGACCTGGACAGGACTATGTCGATGCCGCAGTGCAGCAGGCGATCGCTATCCATGTTGGCCGACGAGCTCAGCTTTCGAATCATGGTTGGAATGCAGTGGAATAAATGGTGCATGTCGAGAGTGCCAATGTGTAACAGTAAAACATGATGGCACGCAAACCAGAGACATTTCGTTCCAGCTCTCCCCCATCTCTCTTGTAGCGGCTCGTTACACCCTGCATGCAGCAGCGCGTCCACAGGTCAGGATCAGGGAGATGCCGGATCCCCAGCAAGCTTTGCCAGCCTGTCATCACTAATATATCTCAAAGGTCCTGATCTTCATGACTGGGCAAGAGGACATTGAGGTGGAGCTTGGAGAGTTCAACAGCCAAGTTCCTCAGTAAAAGAAGCACCTGGTCAGGCCACGTGCGTTTTGCTAGCGGACCGCATCTCACAGGCACAGTTTAATGTTTCAACTTTCCTGGCATTCTGCACTTTCATGCCATGTTTCGTTCGAGCGACCTGCTGCCAGGTTGGTGAGAATGTGCCGCCCGTGTCCATTTTGCCCATCTACTCGCAGCTTCCCTCGGACTTGCAGGCCACAGTGCACGTGCAGGGCCTGTCCGGAGTTCTCCCCCCACAGCATTGCAGGCCAAGATTTTCGAGAGCAGCGACAAACGAAAGATGATCGTGGTTTCTTGCTTGCAACAGTTGCCAGCAGCGCTTTGCATAATGCTGAGCCATGCTGGTACTGTGGGCCTTGCAGTCTCAGTAAGGCCACAAACATCGCAGAGACTTCACTCACGGTGGACGGCATTAAGTATGTAATCGATACAGGCGGGGCCGCGGGAACGGGCAAGCATGCAATAGCATGACGAACTGCAGAACTTTTCGTCAGCCATCGAGAAGGATGCTTTTCTGGGCTTGCTTCATGCTGCACTTCCCAAGTATTTTTTGCATCGACCTGTGCCTTACGCCCTCCCGGCCGTGCTCCCTCTTCGATATGGCCGCCATCGATGGCCGAGTCAAGGGTGGGGCGCTCGAGCTGCAGGCTGAGATGGGTATGAAGCTGCTGAAGGCTACAGAAGCCTCTGGTGCTGAGTACGACAGCGCTGGGGCTGAGGCTTATCAGAAAGAGGTTGAGACAAGGATCGCCAAGTTGGAGACGGAATCAAACCAGCTGACTGGCAAGGACAACAAGAAGGAGCGCTCGGCGAAGGGAAAGGAAATTGCCGAGCTGAAGAACGAACACAAGTATGTGGATGCCTGCAAGATTGTCAAGGGGCTTGAGCCAAAGTTCCTTGACGATTCAGGCCATTGTGTATTTGGCGCTTCTGTTGTGGATGTTGCTTGCTTGTGACACTTACAGACTGTCAGAAACCCATGAGATCCGTAGTTCCACCGCGAAAGATCAGAGTTGTGTCACCGGGGTCGGGCAACAGTTGGGGTGCATGTTGAGCATGATGCATGAATTAGAATGGAGCCAGCCATTGATTGCTCTGAAAGTATATAGTGCTCCGGAGGCCGCAAACAGCGGCTGATGCAGCCTAAACAGCAATCCGTGCGCGCACAAATAATGATCGGGTGTCCCTTAAATTGCATTCCGTGCGCCCACAAATAGTGATCGAGGGGCCTGAAGATGATCGTTAAAGGGGTAGGTCTAAGTTTGTGAGTGAGGCCCAAGCCAGGTCTGATAGGCCTGGTGCGACCAACGTTTCTTTACAAAATCATTGTTTCCGGTCCCGATCACTCCAAGATTCACGAGTCTGCGCGCGACAGATCTCACTGCGAATCACTGTTCTGTGTGATCTGCATGCTGCAAAGCAATATTCCGTTTGCCCCAGATCACTTTTCTGCAGATCATTATGTTGCGGGAAATAGATCATTATTTCTGGTCCAGATCACTCTTTCCGATCCAGTTGAACCACGGAAAGATCAGTATTCGATCTGTTAAAAAAGTATTCCATAGGTTTCGAAATAGTTAACAGCCAAACAGCGGCATAAGAGTCGAGGTTCGGCCACTTCGTCACGAAGGCCGCCGTGCTTCCGCAGATCGAGAAGCCGGAGACCGTGCAGGAGGCCCCCGAGCAGAAGACCCGCAAGGACAACAAGAAGGAGAAGAAAGAGAAGGAGAGCGCAGGCCTCAGCCCCGATGAGCTCAAGGAGCTCGATGACTTGAAGCAGAAGATAATCGAGGACGGGGGGGGCATGCAGTGCGGCATGCCATTTGCATGTCTGTGGAACATTGAATAGGGCACCAGTGGCTTGTGTGCGAGGCCAGTGTTGAATGATTGTGGCGTAGTCACGTGTTCCCCTGCTTTTCGAGGAGAAGGCCATCCTGAAAGAGCAGGGCATGAGCGGTGGCCAGATCAACAAGAACGAGAAGATAGTGGGCATGGTGGCACGCCTGAACGAGCTGAAGGAAAAGCAGGATCCAGGTAGCTCCAAGAAGGACAAGGACGCCAAGAAGGATTCCAAGAAGAAGACCCCGCTTAGTGCCGAAGAACAGAAGGAGTACGCGCAGCTTCAAGGCGACATTGAGGTGTACAAGGCCAAGCTGCGCACCGAATTCGGCTACAGCAACAAGGAAATCAAGGCCGATCCTGATCTCAAAGAGATGGAGGCCCGGTTGGCAGCCTTCGAAAAGCGCAGCTGAGGCACAGCGTCGTAGCGTGGCAGAGGTGAGAGCTCAACAGCAGCCCTTTGCCTACTGTAGCGTGAGTGTTGTTGTCACATAGTGGCGGTGTGCTGCTTTGCTCAGCACATTTGTCGGGTGGCCGGGCCACGTTAAGGTTTCTGTTTAATCAGCAAGGAGGGCAGACTTGCCGACACCAGCTGGCCAGATCTAGTTCCCGCACTTCTTGCTATATTCAATAATGCTCAATGCACTCCGTTCTTTTAATACTTTCTCCAGGAGGGTTATCGGTGTCCACTTGCTTGTGGCCTTGATACAGAATCTCGAGCTGCATAATTTGAGACGCCTTGACCCAGCTAGGAGTTGATCATCGAAGGTGTGGGAAACTCACGTTTCGGTGGACAGCTGCCAGGCAGCGTTTAAGCTGCAGGGCCGTGAGACATAGCATCTGCTCGCATTGCATCTGCTCGTGCGAGCCGTTGAGTCACATCGGAGGTGTTTGCTGCATGCGGATCTTTGTTTCTTGCAGTGTACATTGTTTCAGGCTACTGCAAGCTCAAGATCTACAACCCTAAGATGGGCACTATGCTCAGCTTGCATTTCAACTTGGAGGATTTGCGGAGTCAATATAACCTGCAAACTTCGTGCGAAGATGACGTGGACGCTTATCAAATGGTAGGCGAATAGCTTGTTGAGAAAAATGAACTAGCCAGGTATGGACAGCTTGCAGGTAACACCCATCTCGCAAGCAAATGTCACAGCCTCAGCAGTCTGCCGGACCCCATGAGGGTTTCAAGCAGAGAGCGGCTGCAAAGCATGGCATCAAAAGACTCGGGACATGCTACAGGCCAACCAACGCCGGGGACGTGCAGGACGAACCGGACCTGGAATGCCAGGGGCCCAGCTTTCTGCTCTGCTAAAGAAGACCGTCCAGGGCGACATCGTCTCGTGGTCCACAGGTGTCATTGACATCAGCAGTCAGCCGTAGTAGCAGTAGTAGTACTGTTGTGGGAGCAATTTCTTTCTGGGAGTAGTCTTCATTGTTGTCGTCGCAGCAGAAGGTGCAGACGCAGGAGTGGTAGTCCTGGTAGTCGTCGTCTTCGTACAAGTAGTACAACTGGTACGTGGAAACAAAAAGTACAGGTGGTACTAGAGTAATGGTAGTAGTTGTTGTTGTCGTAGTGGTAGTAGTAGTGGTGGCGGTAGTAGTCGTCGTCGTAGTGGCAGTAGTCGTTGTCGTAGTGGGAGTAGTAGTAGTGGTAGTAGTAGTAGTAGTAGTAGCAGCAGCAGTACGTAGTCGATAGCAGGTAGTAGGTAGTAGTTAGTAGTTACTCGTTAGCCGCTAGTCGTTTAGTAGAAGAAGTAGTAGTAGTAGTAGTGGTGGTAGTAGCAGTAGCAGTAGTAGTAGCAGTAGTAGTAGTAGTAGTAGTACTAGAAGTAGAAGTAGTAGTAGTAGTGGTGATGAGCAGTATCGCTGTTGCACTTGCTTTTGCTCTTGCTGTTGCTCTTGTTGTTGTTGTTGTTGTTGTCGTGGTTGATGTCCTTGTTGTTCTTGCTGTCCTTGTTGACCTTGTTATCGTTGAAGTTGTGGTTGGTGTCATCATTGTGTCGGTACCGGCCTTAAAGGCGCTGTGTAGCTTGGCACACACGCGCACGACGGAACCTGCCGGTCAAGCTTCAGATTTCCCAAAGGCCTGCAAGCAAAGCTAGGTCGCCTCTCGTGCTTCTAGCCAGATTCGAGTCATTCTGAGTCATTCTAGTCATTGTTCTAGTCAAGTCGCTTCCAGAGATGGATTGAATGTCCATGATTTCTGGTGTTTTCGCGTGTGTCAAGGTGCTGGCGTTTGTACACAGAGAGTGCCTTCGTCTCCGAGATGCTGCAAATGACCATTCCTGAAATCCAGCGCACAGCACTCGGCATGGGGTAGATTGAGGATAGAAGTTTAGTCAAGTGGTTTGGCACTATAGAATGGGATCAAGCTCGCATGCGCTGCTAAAAGCGCTGTCAGGCACAAACCTCGCCAACGTAGTGCTGCTGCTGAAGTCCATGGGGGCCAGAACCTGAAGACTGGTTTTCAAACCCGCTCAACACGCAGTTGTGCCCTGCGTATGATCGGCACAAGGTCGATTGAGCATGTGTGTTGTGCTGCTCCACACTCGCGGGGAATACTCTAGGATTTATTACACGGGTGAGAGCAGGAGAGAGCGAAAGAGTGCCGTGCCCACAGACAGACAGAGACAGAGAGTGTTTACAGGTAGATGAACTGGGGAGCTCTGGATGACCCGTCTGCAGCCTGCCAGGTTTGGCATGGTGATGGTTTAGGAGATTTGGTTGCTGGGGAAGGGGGTTACAGGCACAGACGGGAACAGGATCATTCCCACCCCCGGAAGGTGCCGCTTTGTTTGCATCGCTCAACCCCGTAAGGGGCCATGAAGACACCGTTGCGAACCAGGATGGGGTGGGCCGTCGGGCCAGGGTGCTTGCACCTGCAAGCAAGCAAGCACGCACGCAGGCAGGCAGGCAAGCAAGCAAGCAAGCAAGCGACAGAGACAGACAGACAGAGAGACAGACACATAAACAGACAGACACATGCGCGTCACGTCAACCTGCATGAACACGAGTGCACTTCTTGCGTTGGTCTGTCAAGAAAACCTCTCACCGGCCACTCACTGCGCATCTCTCTCCTTTCTTTTAAATCTTGAAGTGTCGGATCAGCAGGTTTAAGCCACAGAGCTAGAGTCGGAGTCTAAGTGTTGCTCGCTGCCGAAGCCAAGATTAAAGATCTGCTGGCCTTCGGCTTCATGGACCCTCCGCCACAGGAGCACGGGGTCATTCTCAAAGGCATTCAAGGCTTAAAAATGAATGTGCACATCGGTTCTCGGTCGGTCCACCTTCACGTCTTGCTTCATGCTGCACTTCCCAAGTATTTTTTGCATCGACCTGTGCCTTACGCCCTCCCGGCCGTGCTCCCTCTTCGATATGGCCGCCATCGATGGCCGAGTCAAGCGGTGAGGCGCTCGAGCTCGAGCTGCTGTTTCTGTGTTTGGAAGCCCTGAAACCTGCAAATGGGACTTGGGTGAAGGGCCCAGTAGGTCCAGAGCCCACAAACCACCGTTATAGTGCTGGAAAACGGATTACCTGCTACCCGGCCGGCACGTTAACACAAAATCCCTATCTAGATAGTCGTAGAGGTGGTAGTAGGAGTCGTAGTAGTAGTAGTAGTAGCAGCAGCAGCAGCAGTAGTAGTAGTAGTAGCAGGAGTAGTAGTAGTAGTCGTCGTGGTGATGGTGGTGGTCGTGGTCGTGGTGGTGGTGGTGCTGGTGCTGGTGCTGTTAGTGGTACTAGCAGTAGTGCTCGCGCAGCAGTACTAGCAGTAGTGATAGTAGTAGTAGTAGTAGAGTAGTGATAGCAGTAGCGGTAGCATTAGCTGTAGCAGTAGAGGTAGCGGTAGCAGTAGCAGTCGGAGTAGGACTAGGAGTAGAAATTGTTGTTGCTGTTGCTGTTGCTGTTGGTGTTCTTGCTCTTGTTTTTGTTCCTGTTGTGGTGGTTGTTGTTGTTATTGTGGAATATTGTTGTGGTTGCAAAAGGCCTGGATGCAAAAAAACAGACGGGGTTAGTATTGAGTTTTCGGGACCAAGATTTTTCAATTGAGAGGGGTTTACGAACATGAACTTAATATTAGTGGTGTTGGTAGCAGGAGGTAGCTGTGGCAGTGGAGCGTAGCGGTACAGGAATTTGCACGGAGATTTTGTCGGGTAGGAAGGTCCAGGTCATGCTGGATGCCTCGCTGCCTCGTAACGCAAGTCCGTTCACCAATCCTTAGTGACAGCCGTACGTACCGTGCACCATTTCTGTGGCGAGGACACAATTCTGAACTCGCTGTTCCAGCTCTGGATGCTGGGTGCACTTGATAACCTCGGTGCCGGGCCCTCTGCTAGCGATGCCGGGGTCATGGGCTTGGGGTTTTCAGTTGGTCGAATTCGAAAGCGAAGTTCGCAACGGTACATGTAACGATTTTTTGTTCCTGTTGATGACGTGAATCTACTGTTCCGGTTCTGTCCGTGGTGTATTGAGGACATAACTACCCTGGGCAACAAGATGGCGCAGTTTCCGCTGGCCTTTGCCTTACTCAATCGGATGTCACCGCAGGGCACAGGTACACGGTTCAAACCGCGTCCTTCCCTGATCTTACCTGCGACGATGCGCCGCTCCGTCTTTCTCAGAAATGATTGAGACCAGGATCCGCCGCTGTCGAAGATGCTCATCGTGGGCGAGGAGCTGGGCTGCAGCGAAGAGGCGGACACACCCATCAAGCCACGCTTTCTCGGACGAACATTGTGTTGACTGGTCTGCACAGAGCTGAACACACACACACACATGTGGGAGCATAAGCCTCCTCTAAGACTCTAAGGAGCCAAAACGATAAGTCCATGTTCGCTGAGTTCAGCCCAGTTGAATATTTGAAGTCCCAGACCGGCATCGCTGCGCGAAGAGTTTCCGAAGGGACCTTAGGAGTTGAACAGGCTGGAGACCTTCGTTCGTCGTTCGGGCCACTCAGCAACAATCAGTGACCTGGTGTGCAGATCATGACTGTGGTGTCCATGCTCTCCGTGCCGTCGATCTTCTTCCGACCGAAGGCAAGCTCTGGCAAGCATAATTTTCTTGAGTTGAGGTGTGCCATGACCAGTGCAACTAGCGGCTGCTTTTCAGGATCGGGCCGATGAGAGCGATGCGGCCAGGGAGAAGTTCTTCGTGCCGGAGAGTGCGGCCCATGATCACAAGTGTTGGAACTCACTACACAAAGGCTTGAGCTGAGATGGCTTGTAATTGTAAGGTGACCACTTGACTTTCCTGAACGTTTACCAGCAGTGGGCCCACAACGGTTACAGTGCCGCCCCGAGCTGATCGGAACGTATTCCGAGGCTTTGGGAGCTGAGCAGTGCAAGCGCCTCTCCGCGGTACAAGTAGCTGCAGAGCGCGAGTTAGTGCAGCCAGGTGCGAGATGGTGCGGCGACCACTTCGTGCACCAGAAGTCTCTGAAGAAAGTGCGGGAAGTGCCGCTGCCTCAGCTTCTGCAATTGCCCGTTGCCGCAAGACTCACAGACTTATGAGTGGTTGGTTCTGAGTTCTGTTAGCTGCGACTTGATACGTGGTTTCAGGCGAGGCCAGCTCGAGGAGATAATGCAACTGGGCTGAGTGGAGCTGCCAGTTTTTGCGGGAAGAGGCCCGCGAAGCTTCTGCGAGCCTGAAGTGCACAGACACAGACGTCCGCATTCAATCCCCCACTCGCTGGTACACACAATCATGCTCAACCGAACGCCAGCACTCATCTGCCGTCAGCAAGTTAGAGGGCAGAATGTTGCCCGCAGAACTAAGGCAGCAGCAGCGACTGCAGGTGAATTCCATTGGACGGGCCCCGAGAAAGAGGGAAGCCTCATGTCGTGCTGCTTAACAGGGCCGTGGGCGAGAAGTGACATTTAGTCGGCTGTGATGTGAGTCGTGTGCCCAGACTTCAGACGGGTCTTTTGTCTGCTGCTAGCATGTCGGAGAATTGCTCCGTCACTTGCGAGGTGTCCTCCACTAGAGGGGCTCATTGGTCACCTCTAGAAACTGATGACGAGCATGCTCTGCCCGTTGTTTCTTTGCACCTGCCAGCTGCTGTAAATAGTGCAGGATCCATGCTGCTAACTTTTGCTTGAATTCTTGAACTGATCGAAGAGATGGCAACAGTCGTCCGAACTCTTCGGTCCTGCATTCTGAGGCACTGACTGGGACGTTGTTCGGAAAGCCATTTGCGCAGGGTACTTCCACAATGCCAGCAAGCAGAGCCCCTAGAAGAGGGGGGTGCCTTGGGGTGTCAAAGTCGGAAAGAAACGGAATCAGAGGGCATATGCTGAGTCCCATGCATGCATGTGCGTGCTGTGCCTTTTGGAGGGGTTCTTGCGAACAGAAGCTCGCTTTCGTTTCTTTCAAGGGCCATTGCTGGCAACTTCCCGTCGTCTCCCCGCTTCAGATCTTTGGCGCATGTTGACCCGTTTGGACCCCAGGTTACGAGGAATTGGCGAGTACGTCAATCTCAGGCAGGCAGCCCAGAACACGCCAGTGGCAAGCCGCTGCTTTGGTTCGCTACTGGTCCTGCGGTATGACCTGCTGACTGGTAGTAACAAGGTCACGTATTCCGGCAAACTTGCACCCCACAAGCTCGCTGCCCGCTTCTAAGTGGCTGTGGCCGTTTTGGCAGTGCTGGTAGCCTGGCAGCGTAATGCCGCTCTTGGGAAAGGTATGGCCTGGGCTACACTCCAGATTATGTCGTCTATCATGAGGCCAATGCTTGTGCAGATCGGTGAGCCAATGCGAAAGTACAGTTCAGGCATCATGTCTGTACGGCTCGTGATCGTCCATATTCATCATATTTTTGTACAGTAGAGCCAATCTACCCCGAGAGAGCCGCTAAGCTTAAGCCAGGACGAGCAGGCGATATGGATGCACATGGGTCCGAATGTGTCAGAATGAAGAATGATTTCTGCTACCAGTAGATCCAAAACCCCCGAGAAATCTTGGTTCTTGGACCTAAGACAAACTCAAGGATGATTCGGATGATTCGGGGCTGGTCTGGAGGGGAAGTGGTAAATGGATGCATCTGAGTTGGGTGGATCTTTCGGGCAGGCCCGGGGTACCATTAAATGTATTCTATGTATTAATACATATAGACTAGGCATACATTACGTTACATTACTATTCTTGAGTTTTTTGTTCATCTGTTTGTTTTCCATTCTGTACCATGGACCATATACATTTACCTACCGATATATGCATATCCACATACACACACATACATGCATACGTATATACATATGATAACATGTACAAACAAACAAGCACAGATACATACACGCGTGTGTGTATGTTCGTTATTGAGTGTCTTCTCTTGAGGCAGCACTGCCTTCGCTCCAGCCAGGTCATGTACACAGTCAAGGAGTACATGCAGACAGTGACGGCAGTGGATCCCTACTGGCTTGCAGAGTGTGTGACTTATCATAGCCCTGTCTAGCTCCTGTCAAAATGATACGTGTATATTCCGACACGTGCTTGTCGATTCGATTGCACAGTGAACTCCACAAAGGGTCTGGTGAGGAAGCGAGCCGTAGTTTGCTTGGCCAGCTCCAGAATTGGAATCTGCGCCGTTTCGTTGATTGGATGTGGTGAGGCTAGGTCCAATGTTCTTCTCTGTGAAAGAGTCTAGTCGCGGCCTCGAAGCTGCACGCGCTGTCAGCAACCAAGCATCGCACGACCGTATTCGGCCTCTGTTGGGTGGATGCTCGACGCTGCAGGTTCGGACTTCCATGCGAAACAGCGCCAAGAGCAGGAAGCGCGAAGGCAAATGGAGTGCGCGGTGTCAAGCTGCTGCTGCACCACTGCTTCTGTCAGATGCACAGACGGCATAGATTCGAGATGTATATCCAGTTGTCTGGTTGTATGTTCGGATTGACCCGACCTGGGACTGTCGGGTGAGGATCGTACGGCTAAAGCAAGATTGCATCAGGATGGCATGCTGATTGACAGAGGTACGAGCAGAAGCTGCGAGACGACCTTGAGCGTCAAGCAAAGCAGGAAGAGGCAGACGCAAACTCAGCCGGGTTACGTCACTTGTGTGGCCATTTTGCGAACACCTGTTTGCACTTGTGGGTTGCGCACTTTGATCGTCGCACCTCTTGAAGCCCTCAGCCTGGCCCCTGGCCACCAAGGAGGCCCTCGTACGAAGCGGTGGGCAAGTGGTAGAGCTTGCGCCTCAACATTGGTGTACCCACGCGCTGTGTGAGTCAAAGCAGGCACAATCCAGAATGGAAGAACAGTTACGAACATGCCCACTTACAGTACTCTACTTTTGCGCTGTAGCCTTAGAGATGTTTGGGATGTGCACAACACCTGCAAGCAGATTGCCTCTGACCTTCTCGCACCTGTCTGTGCTGGTTTCGGACAGGGTGGGCAAGAAGCGGGCTCCTCGCGACAATCTCAGGACAGTGCGGGGCTGGAGGATGAGCTCGGGAGCTGACAATAGGTTTTGAAGAAGCTGGAAGTTTGCGTTGTGGCACAGCATCTCGTGGCTGCAGGAAGCTCAAAAGCAGCGATGCAACGGAGCAGGAGGAGCGCCCAAGAGGCCCATAGACTGCATCAATGCGGGAAGCATCTGCATCTGATAGTGCACAAAGTGACCCGTGTCCAAGTTTTGTTCATCTCTGGCACTGGCCCACAGGCAAGAAGGCTTCAGGGCCGTCTGCTGTGGGCAACGACTCTGACTCCGACAGCTGGGACCCCCGGAAGACTGCAACCGATGTCGAACCGAAACACCTTCTAGTACAGTATCCGTCGCGTCAAAATGAGAGAGCTTGCTTTCACAGCCGCAAGCAGCGAGCAGCACGCAAAAGTTGTTCTTGGCATGCCGCTCTACTTGCGCATGTCCTATAGCTGTGACCGTACAGAATTCTGGAGAGATCTTGGCAGCATGCAGCACACAGTCGATCAAAAGCAGATACCACCTAAGTAGCACCATGCATTGGTCAGCTCGACCTCGAGAGGCGCAGCAGCAAAGCGGCGACGGGCGGCAGGACCAAGTGCCCTCCGAGTAGCCCGTAGTCGGAAGTCTCCGAAGTCGCTTCAGGACGCAGGCCCCGAGTGCCGGGCTCAACGGAACGGCGGAACGGACACAGACAGAGAGAGACGCTTTGAAACTGTCGGGGCATGGCTCGGCCTCGGGGGCCTCGGGGGCCTCGGGGCTGGGGCCTCGTCGTCGCAGGTGCGCTCCGCATGGGCTGCAGCTGGCTAGCGGCGCTGGCGGCGCCCGGCACTCGGCCGGCTGTGCCCTTCGAGTACATGCCAGCAGAAAGGTCGTTGACTTTTTGGACCGTTTGGAACCGTCGCTGCGGCTTTTGCAAGGCCGTGTCCTCGAGGTCTGCTCATTCCCCGGCCTGAGCAGTTGCGCATTACAAGTCTCTGTTTTCGTCGTCGAGTGTCTGACTGTCGAATTTCGCGCTCGCTCCAGCCGGCCATGTCTCACCCAAAAGCAGCAGATGCTCAGGCCCGCCAGGTTGACCTTGCGAACCATCGAACACATCATGAAGCCAGGCAAAGCACACAAGAAACCAGTGATCCCTGCAGAACAGACGTGGTTTGTTGAAGCATCCAGGGTTTGGTATCGTCTCTAGTCACTAGTCGCTGTCAGCTAGGCCGGAGTTGATGCCTGTTTTGCGGACAGAAATGGAGCCGAGATCGTGAGCAAGTTGGTTGCAAGTGGCATTGTGCAGCTCCCAAGAAAGCGCGATGCTGCTTCCTTCCCTCAAGACATGGGCTTGCGTGCTACCACCAGCTGGCATATCTTTTCTCGCCAGCCGGGGCGAGGACGCAAACAAGAAAGAGGCCAAGACCAGGAAAAAGGCGAGCATGCCCTTACTACCCAGCGCAACTCAAGCCTACAAGCCGACATGCCATTACTAGCACGTAATAATGCGTTGCTTCGGTAATTTGTCTCAATTTCCTTGCAGTCCTAGCAGCCAGGCTAGATGCAGCTAGCATTCTTGACTAATTAGCAAACCCAGACTAGTCCAGTCGTTCTGACCCTGCCATCCTTCTCGGATTCATGATGCGACCGAGCCATCGAGGGACCAACCTCGCAGGCAAGGGTGTTGGCATGCTCGTGGTTACATCGTCCCTTCTACCCAGTAGTCTTGCCTAGAGTCTAGAGGCCCATGGAGCCTTGTCACTAGATTCAGCAGATTATCAATGATCGTGGGTCTTATGTGGGCCCACAAGGGACTACTGTAGAACTCTTCTAATGATTCAAGTGTTTGGAACCATTTGCGAAGGTTTGCTAGGTTCCGACTTCGACGCAGTCCCATGATGTAATCTTGGAGTGACTTTCTCAGCTACTAAACTTAAACTCGGAATTGGTGTCAGAGTGGTCACTGCCTCCAATCTGATCCTTGTTCGCAACAAAAGTCCGAAAACTCCAAGCGGTGGTCAGAGAGGCAACCTAGGCACAACAGTTTTCTGCAGCCGTGCTGTTTGATCTGCAGAGGTACTCTCGTCTGTGTGGTCACTGAGGAGGCATTGCTGTGCTTGCCGGGTTGCTCATGTGTGATCTGCACGCCCTGTGCGTTGCAGCAGTTGCCTTTGCCTACGCAGTGCATCTGAGAGCCTGCTGCCCTGGCCCGAGCCATCATTGCAGTCGCCGTGCTTCGCTGCTAGCCACTTTTCCTTGCTCACTTTATTCAACATGGCCGCCGTCGATGGCCGAGTCAAGGGTGGGGCGCTCGAATTGCAGGCAGAAATCGGCATGAAGTTGTTGAAGGCCACTGAGGCCTCTGGTGCTGAGTACGACAGCGCCGCGGCAGAGGCTTATCAGAAAGAGGTTGAGACAAGGATCGCCAAGTTGGAGACGGAATCAAACCAGCTGACTGGCAAAGACAACAAGAAGGAGCGCTCGGCCAAGGGAAAGGAAATTGCCGAGCTGAAGAACGAACACAAGTATGTGGATGCCTGCAAGATTGTCAAGGGGCTTGAACCAAAGTTCCTTGACTATTCAGAATCTTCTCTTATCAGCGGGTCTATCGTGCATGTTGTTTGCAAGTTTGCCTCTGCCACTCATAGTGTGCCAGAGACCCCCGCAGAACGATATCTGTAGTCTGCCTTCAAAGAGCAGAGGTTCGGCCACTTCGTCACGAAGGCCGCCGTGNGAGCAGAAGACCCGCAAGGACAACAAGAAGGAGAAGAAAGAGAAGGAGAGCGCAGGCCTCAGCCCCGATGAGCTCAAGGAGCTCGATGACTTGAAGCAGAAGATAATCGAGGACGGGGGTGGCATGCTGTGCGGCATGCCATTTGCATGTCTGTGGAACATTGAATAGGGCATCAGTGGCTTGTGTGCGAGGCCAGTGTTGAATGATTGTGGTGTGGTCACGTGTTCCCCTGCTTTTCGAGGAGAAGGCCATCCTGAAAGAGCAGGGCATGAGCGGTGGCCAGATCAACAAGAACGAGAAGATAGTAGGCATGGTGGCACGCCTGAACGAGCTGAAGGAAAAGCAGGATCCAGGTAGCTCCAAGAAGGACAAGGACGCCAAGAAGGATGCCAAGAAGAAGACCCCGCTTAGTGCCGAAGAACAGAAGGAGTACGCGCAGCTTCAAGGCGACATTGAGGTGTACAAGGCCAAGCTGCGCACGGAATTCGGCTACAGCAACAAGGAAATCAAGGCCGATCCTGATCTCAAAGAGATGGAGGCCCGGTTGGCAGCCTTCGAAAAGCGCAGCTGAGGCACAGCGTCGTAGCNAGCTGCGCACGGAATTCGGCTACAGCAACAAGGAAATCAAGGCCGATCCTGATCTCAAAGAGATGGAGGCCCGGTTGGCAGCCTTCGAAAAGCGCAGCTGAGGCACAGCGTCGTAGCGTCGTAGAAGTGAGAGCTCATAAGTAGCTCTTTGTCATGTGGAGTGGCATTTGCCAGTTAACGGCGGTGCACCGAGCCCTGCCCGATGCATCTGCTGGGTGGCATTGCCAATCCACGAGTTTCGACAGCAGGAGGGCAGGCTTGCCAACACTAGACTGGCAGGATCACGTTTCCGCTCTCCATGCTTTGTTCAGCAGATAAGAGTCCTGAACTTTCAATTTTTATCAATGACGAAATCCTGGCAATGGAAGATTCCTGTGTATGGTCCGGTCCTAGTAGTTGAAGTTGTTTTCGTCACAGTTTGCGTCGACGAGGAGGCATATCCAGAAACCGCAGAAGGCATCAGCAGGCACAGACCGTAAGCTTCAGCTTTCTGACTTAAGGTGTTATGCAGACATGTGTCCGAAGCCGCCAGCTTGCATTTTAGCAGCATGGCAATTCAGACTTTCTGTGATTGATTGCGCAGCCAACTGCTGGCGGATGGAAAAGGGTCGACGCTTTCTTTCGGGAAATTGTGGCACACTCCGGTCGCATGAGTTCGTTGAAAAACATGGCGATGCAGTGAAGCATTTGCAGCAGAACTCTCACTGGCTCGGGTTGGTGCTGCTGCTNCGACGCTTTCTTTCGGGAAATTGTGGCACACTCCGGTCGCATGAGTTCGTTGAAAAACATGGCGATGCAGTGAAGCATTTGCAGCAGAACTCTCACTGGCTCGGGTTGGTGCTGCTGCTTTGCGAATCTTTCCTGCTTGATCCTGTCGCTTGGACTTACGGTGTGATTAGTATGAATGTTTTGGTTCAGGTCTCGAAGTGGTAGCCGTTGGGAGCGAAGATAGCTAAACCCCCTTGCTTACATTGCAGGCAGCGACTACAGCCAAAGGCCCGAACAAGCCGCAATGCTGCCAAGTTGGTCGGTCCATTCGCAGAGCAAGCATTGTTGCATCGCATGCAAGCCACTCTAGTTGTGAGTGTTGTGTTCACCTGGGTAAACCAGCAACTTCTTGAGAAAACCGGAAGAAGGGGAGATGTGCCAACGTGTAAGTGAATCGATGCCTCCAAGGCGTACGGGCTGCAGAGGAGGCATAGACATAGAAGGAACTCTGAAACCCTCAAGTGCTACCTGGCAAGCACCTGCTGGACTCACTGCTGCAAGCTTGCAACATCATGTGGCATTTCCCACAGACTCACGCCGCAACACCAACTCGCAAAACATGTGTGGCCAGCTCTTCAGCACCAGTTTCTGACCTCTCGAAGTGCCAGCGACAAGCAGCAACACCGTCCCGGCCAGCGGCGCACCAGGTTTGGCATGATGCACCAAAGCGGCCCCCAAGAATTCCAGCCAAATCTGGCATCGTGGCATGGGTAATGCTCTCCTCAGCTGTTCACGGCACCTGCTGCTTGCCAACGTGCCGCCCGTTTCCCTTTTCGATGTTTTGATTACGCAAATGTCTCGTCACGCCAGCAGCGATTTGCTTGCCGCATGCTACCTTGATCCCGTGCTCCCTTTGCCGAGGGCCTGCTGTCTCGTGAATATCACCTGGCTCGAGCCATCGTTGTAGTCGCTGTGCTTCGCTGCTAGCCACTTTGCCTTGCTCTTTGTTCAACATGGCCGCCG